>VNJV01005039.1:0-45818 GCA_008042635.1 Drosophila nikananu | reverse complement strand
CTGTGTGCAATTTGGCGAAAACTAAATTGTTCTATTGTATTTAAGTTAATTACTCATACTAATGCTAATTTGTGTCTCGTACGAGTCGACTTCATCGCCGCTGACAATTGTCGTGAGTGCGAGAGTAAAGATTGCTTCCTTTGTTATTGTTATTGCTGCTGATGAAGTTGTTTGTTGCTCGAAAGTTAGAGAGTTAATACTTCATAGGGTTTGTAGAACGTTAAAGAATAGTATTGCAGGTGAAGAGGATTTATATTCAACTGGTTTAATTTTCCCCTCAAAACCACAATGAATTCCCAAATCTTGTATTATGTTCTAAGCCGCAGCTTTGACAACACAAGACCCCTCAAATTTCCCATGAAAAACAATATACACCCACTTTTATATAGATTGCGTATCATCTGGTTCCATCATTCAACCTTCATGGTTCGCCGATTTCGAAAAATATAAAGAAGCAAAGATAAGTAACGAAAATTTCATTGCAAAATGCCCGAAATGTCGCTGTAGCNTGCGAGAGTAAAGATTGCTTCCTTTGTTATTGTTATTGCTGCTGATGAAGTTGTTTGTTGCTCGAAAGTTAGAGAGTTTCACTCTATGAAATGTATTATGAATTAGGTAGGCTCTCCTCTAAATACTTCATAGGGTTTGTAGAACGTTAAAGAATAGTATTGCAGGTGAAGAGGATTTATATTCAACTGGTTTAAATATTAATTTAATATAAAATCTTCTTTTGCTTTTAAATTTCCCCTCAAAACCACAATGAATCCCCAAATCTTGTATTATGTTCTAAGCCGCAGCTTTGACAACACAAAACCCCGTCGTATTTCCCATGAAAAAACAATATACACCCACTTCTATATAGATTGCGTATCATCTGGTTCCATCATTCAACCTTCATGGTTCGCCGATTTCGAAAAATATAAAGAAGCAAAGATAAGTAACGAAAATTTCATTGCAAAATGCCCGAAATGTCGCTGTAGCAAGTTGATTGTTTTATTTACGACCCTCTGCCTAATGTTTGACAAATTAGACGCAACAACAACAACAATTAGCAGCGGCAAGTACAGGAAGTTAATGGCATTTCGCTGCCAACAGACAACGACACAATGGAAAATGGCAAAAAACACAAAAAAAGAAAAACGAGTGGAGAAATAATAACCTCTAGTACATGAGGCGAGGGGAATAATGTTTACATTCAAATGCGGTTGAGCTCGAATTACACCCGTACGCCTTATGCAACCCGAGTGGCCGCAAAAGTTGCCCAACCTTACCCCCAAAGAGTTGCTCAGCTTACACACTCACTCACTGCCGCTCTTGGCCACGCCCAGGCCTCAGGGCTCCGGCTCGAATTACCCCCCAAAGCCGCACCCCACCCACAATTGCATGTGATGTAATGAGCTCATGAAATAATAAATATTAATCAGGCGCCGGAGTCTGATTTGGCTCAAAAGTTGATCGCCTTGAGTGCGAATCCGAGTGTGGGGAAGCACTCATCTCAGGCGGGGAAACAATGTTTGGCAGGGCCTAAATTAAACGAATTAATGTAGTTAACGTGACGTGCAAGTCGTGCTATGATCTGTCCATCAATCAGTCAGTCATCAGTCATAAAAAGACATATGCAACATTGAACAATCGCATAATGCAATTAAATTCATCTTTAAAGCAGACCAAAGCTATGATTAAAAATGAATATAGGAAAGGAAAGCCAACCAAAGAAAACATTTATACAATTGAATAATATAGAAATAAATTCCGAATTGATTTCTTGTAAACCAGCTTAAAATTGCTGAATAATTTCTATTTTAAGTCAAACTAAATTAAACAACAAATCGAATAGTTGCAGATGTATTCTTCTTTCCCAAAGAGAACGCAATTAGAAGAAAACAAAATGTGATTATTAAATTGTGCATTTTCGTTGGCTTTATATAAAAACGTGTATCTTAAAATTCGCTGCCTTAAATTTCTGCTCCACCTTGAGATGGCCTAAAAATAGGCCCCCAAGTCCCACTCCCCCAAAATTGCCCCGACGAGCTGCTCACAAATTCTGAACACATTTGGCATTTGTAAGATGGTGTAAAGTGGATTTGCATGGACATTTCAGCACGTTGCCATTTGCGAGGAGAAAAACTTGTTGCTGTGTGCGCATAATTAAATATTTCATTTGAAATCTGGACGTTTTCTTGCTCTAAGAACTGCCTGGCCTGTCATTTGGTAAACAAATTACTTTACACACTCGGCAACAGACACAGACTCCGGCAGATTGCCCAGTTTTGATAAATCTTTTGCGCCGCTTCAGTTTTTAGTATTCACTGCTCAGGTTTCTGTTCGCTTTTCCCGCCCCTGCGCTTTCCACTCCAATTTTCCCAGCAGACAGGACAGACACTTCCATCAAGTTTATCGCGGCAATTTCATCTCATGACTGACTAGGCAGCGCGTCTGAGAGCAAAGTTGAGTGGCAGTTGCAACTATAAACCGGAGCCGTAGTTTTTCTTCGATAAGAGATTTCCCCGTGCCGCTTTGGCATCTAATCAGAAAATCATTTCGGTAAATGGTCCGTTAATAGTCGGGCTTCCGAGGGAGCATTCTACATATAGCAGTAGTTGGTAAGAGCGGCCAGATGCTGCCTAATGGCAGGCGGTCGACGACTAAGCCAAAATTAAAGCCAAACTTTTGCTTAAGCAACTTTGACTAAGCCAATTTGTCAACAGGAAACGGAAGGCCGAGGCCGAGCGAGAAAAAATCAGGGGAAAACTCTGCAGAGGTGGTGGCAACGGTTGGCTGCGATGGTGAAACTTTTAAGCCGCCGTCGACGACGTTAGGCGATAGGTGGCTTAAAGTCAAACTTTAAGTCTAATGAAAACCGCTGAAAGTGCTCATTAAAATCATGTCATCCCTCGCCAGCCCCTTTGATGTGGAGATAATTTTGTAACCAAATGTGGTTACATCATTAGCGTGTGTCTACACCCGCGTGCCCCACCGACTCCCCCGTGCCCCGTGCCCGGTGCCCGTGGCTGTAATAAATTTATTAGTATCTCCCCTGCCTTGCCGCCTGTGTGCTGCCTCAGCAAATGATGCATGGTGGCTGTGCTGGACCATATATCAAGGACCCAAGTCGTAGCCTTTTTTTTCGCCCCTCCGAGCCAGAAACAAAGGCGGAGTTCGCCGCACATCCCCCCCACGGCAGTTCCTTGAACTTGCCATGTAGACGATTATTTAGAGGCCCCGGCCCCGGCTAGGCTACGGCATGAATCTTCCGCCCGCAGGAAGGGCAGGGACAGGGACAGCCTCGTGTTTGCTATATGTATATTAAAACTGACATTTTAATGAGCTCCAGCAAATTAATCTTTGCCGGCGACAGGTGTTCTATAAGATACACAGTTGGCTGCCTTTGAAACTTATTCGGAGGAGAAACCTCCTCTATCTCATTCTGGCTAAGACAATTAAAAAGCCATTTAAGGCAATTGCAGGCGAGCCTGGGAATAACTCTTTTTTTACACTCGCCACTTTAAAGTTCAAACATTTTATGACGAGTCATGGACGGAGCCCCTTCTCTGTCTAACAGCAATATGTCCCACCTGCCGGTCCTATAACCCTGTGCTAATGGAAAGTTCGCGGAATTTGTCAGCAGACCATAAAAATATACATATGTGTGAGCTTGGAAAAAGAAAACTGAATTTGCCACATTCATTTTGCATGTATGCAAAAGTGCAGTTGGCAGAAAAATGTTAACTGGTTGACAGGGCAACTGCACGGAGAGAAATGCTTCAAATCTTGTAATTTATAAAGTTTGTTGTGAAATCAATTGTATTTTTCTGAAACTATCTTGATAACTACAAACTAATAAGTGAATTTATAGAAATATTAATATTTAAAAGCTAGGAGCAGAGAGTCTGCTGGTACTTGACATTTTTCTCCTGTGTAACACTGCTCGGTGGCGGGGTTAAAGTTTATTTGCAGGGTCACGCCTGCCTGGCGGCAAGTCGAATCTGTCTGGCTTTTACTGTTAATTAACGCCTGGGAAATATCATTATCATTATCGTCGGCAGCATCTTCATCACAGTATTCATTCACCTGCGCTTCTGCATCTTTTTTGACCAGGTGACGATGACATTTGTGGCAAATTGATTAATGATTTGCGGAGATGAAAACTGTCCGCAGCTCTTGACATTTAACTAAAAGGTTTTCCCAAGCTTAGGTCCCCCTTCCGCTAGCCAAATAATAAATGCCATGAAAATATTATGTATACGCCACATGGCCAACATAAATATTCATTATACCGCACGCACTCCTGAAATAGCTTAACTGTGTTTGTGTTCCGCTGTCGGTGACTGTGTATGAGTGTGTGTGTAAGGCAGCCATTTTGCCACTTTAATGGCCGCAAATACATCACATGACTTTTCATAAGCGTCGCCCGCCACTTGAGCAGCTTCAGCAGCTTTCCTCCCCGCTGCAGGAGGTGTTTTCCCTGGCCAAGGACAAGGATGTCTCAACTGCGGAAAAAGTGGGAATCATCCTTGGCGCCCGCTCCCCGTCTCCGGCCCCGTTGCCATCTTCGTTTCCGCCCTTCGCCGGGCGACAACTTGTCATATTTATGTGGAATCGTTTAAGCCAACTTGGCGTTGTGAATTGCTGTTGGTTTAGCAATACAAATGCGGCAATTGCCAGGAGGAAAGGAGAGCAGCACTAAGCTGCTCATTGTTGAATGTTTTTGAGATTGAAAGAAGTTACTTTAATGCGTCCTGCAGTCAGTCTGCCGAAGGGCTTTGGCTCTCCCCCCATGTGCTGGCGAGAGCATTCCATTTAATTACTGACATTTGACTGCTGTCGCTCGGACAGCTTATTGCAAGCTTGGGGGAAAACTTCAAGGATTTCCAGCAAGAAGGAAGCGACGGCGAATAGTACTTCAATTGCATTAACATTTAAATAGGAAAAGAACGAGGTTGGGCAGCGAATTCCATTTGGAATTTGTTGTGTCGTGGCCCGTGACAGGCAGAAATGTTTTGTTATGAATTTTTCATAAACCAAAGTGAAATGTGCGATTCGTTCCAGCCAGCGAGGGGGTGTTGTGTGTGTGTGTATGTTGGGCTTGGTAAAAGAGAGAGCGGATATATAATGCTCGGCATGCCAGGCACGTTGTTCCGGGGCTAAGCTATGCTCAATGATATGCAGAAGTTAAATGTGCAAAGAGAAATGTCCTGAAACACGAAAATACCCACCTAAAAAGGGCAAGTTTCGGAGCTGCAGTGCCGAGATGCAGATGGGGGCTTTCGGGCCAGGTAACCGCACATTATGCTAATGAGCTTTTTGGACGTCTTTCGCCAGCAATTTCTGTTGCTATTTTAGCAGGTCGCTACAGTGGGATGCTAATTATGGCAGGCGGTGATCCCTCGGTCCTCAGTCCTGCCACAGCTGGCTGACTGACCTGCCACTGGCTTTTGTTGTCGCCGCCCCCTTGTGGCCCCTCCTGCAGCCCTCCAGCTTTTTGCCAGGCTGACAAATTACGCGCTTGAAAATATTTTATTTTCCCCTATTTTCTGCACTGCTCATTTGCCGCTTTCTTTTTGGTGCAACAGAAAAATATACAACAAAAAATGCAAATAAAAATGTAAGCAGAACAGAAATATAAGCATTTTTTGCGGTTTAATTATTAAAATGTTTCCATTTTGTTGCCACGCGTTTTATGCATTTTTAAATGCAATTTTTTGTCATGTCCGAGTCCAAAAGCTAATTAAATTAATTGCAAAAATCTGGCTGAGGCATCCGCCGGAGGGCCCAACTGTTGTTGAATCATGGATTGTGGTTAAACCGCAGATTCAGTGGAAAAGAGCAGTTAAACTTGTGTGGCACACAAATATGTGTGGGTTTTTTAAGGCTACAAATATCGCTCTAAGCTGAAAAAGTCTACGCATTTACAAATGCCTAACGGGCTGGTATTACAATTCAGCAATAAAAGCCCATAAGTCAAATGACTGTTGTGTTTTCAAAACCAAATTAAATAATTAACCGATAACAATGAGCGAAAAAATATGCATTGGTTACTTTTAATAATTTGCATAGCTCTTAAATACAAACAAAACTCTTAAATACGTAAGAGTGCGTATAAATGCAGGCATTAAGAATCACAAAAATAAAGTGCTAACCCATTTGGTTATCTGACATGTTTGGGCCATAAACTAATTTGGCTCTAACCGACAACAGCAAAAGCTACTCACAAATCAATGGAACAAGTGTTGTCAGCTGCCTCTGCATCTGCTGCTCTCTGGCTTTCAGTTGTTATTGTTGCCGCTGTGTGCCCCCTCCTGTCAACGTCAATTTGCCAACGCAATGACTAGACAGGGCTGACCTCTAACCCTAGATCACCCACTATTTACCCAACGCCTCCCCCTTGTGGCATTCAACAAAGGCTTGGGCTACCAACCAACTGATTTTGCCCCAGTCATGGCCGAATATTTAAAATGTCCTGGCAGGCACACTCCGGCCGACTCACTATGACGCATCATTAAATGATTTGGCAACCTGATTAGGCAACGTGATCTGTGTTTCTGATGCGGCGGCCTCCTTCACCAGGAGCAGCCGCAACACGTTGCGTATGCGTAATGTGTGGCATTTTCCACCCTATCAATGGCGGTCCGAAATGAATGCAAATTGTATCTGCAGCAGAAGCTCTTTCCGACCGCGTCATATTTACTTAAATTTCGCCATGCCAATTGGCGCTTATCTCACGTGCCACTGCCACAATATGAAACAAATTTTCAAAAGGAATAAGGAAAAAAAATCTGCTTTCACGAGGCTCCAGTTGTTGGGTCAATGTTTATGTTGACTGAGAGTGCAACAAAAGAACTGGAAAGAGGAAAGCGCAGGAAAAATAAGGGAATTGTATTTCGTACCCCCTGCTGAAAATATGAGGTTTTTTAATACTCGAATAACAGAGGAACTTCTTGTCATAACTCAAATATTAGCGATTAAGCTAATATATTTTGTGATGTGATTTAGGTTATCCCTTTATGACTAGGTTGATTTTGGATTAATTTTTTCTGACTGCTTGCACAAATTATTTTTAAATTTTCACACTTTAAAAAGTATTAGTTTTAAGCGTCAATGACAGCATTTATTTTTTTTCCTACAAGTGAACAGCGGAAGGTCAAGATATAAAGACCAATCCCTAAGCGGTCAAACCATAGCGCCAAAACACAATTGAGCGGAAGTGAACTCTAACTAAGGAGCACCGACCACACGAGCAATTGCCATGGCAGCTGCAGCTGCAACATCGCTCGAATCGGTGGCAGTGGCACCCTTTTAAGAATCTTCTGCCCGTAAACTGGCCTATGCTGGATTTCCAGCGATAACAATGGCCACCAAGCGGAACACAGGCAGCAATGTGCAAACTGCAGCAGCAACAGCAGCAGCAGCAACATGAAGCAGTTAATACTCGCTCCTACGGCGGCCTCACATGATTAACCAAGCGCAGATATAATTGTAATTGGTTTTTGTTTGCTGCTCCACCTGATGATGGCAGTTGCTGCCGCTGCCGTGGCTGTTGTTCTATTGTTGCCGCTGCAATGGTAGCAGTCAGTGCTGCTGCTAGCAGACATTTGTTGCCTCTTGCCTTCGCACACACTCCGCCGATGAGTGGCATTCCTTGCCACGCCGATTTTCTGTTTTTCACCCCCTCAGAGGTGTGCTTCCACAACCCCCAGCCCCCCACTTTTGCACCCGGCGCGCACACTAATTAGCGAATATTTCACCTGCAAGGAGGGAGTGAGAGGGGGAGAGAGAATGGGAAGCCAAAAAAGCAAAAAGCGGATTTCTTGCCTTGCTGTGATTTTCACTTCTGCCCCTGTGTGTGTGTGCGAGTTGCAATTACAATTGCAATTAACATTGTCGCTACTTGCCCTGCCGTAGTTCACTTTAATTTTGATTTGTCAGTTTTTGGTAGCATTCTGTGGGGAAATGGAATTTTTAATAAAGCTCGACCCGACCCTTGTGTGCCAGTTTCCCGGGCAACCAATCAAATGCTTATCGTAGAGAGGGAAACCTCCAGGAAGTGCAGTGGTGCAAAGACCGGAATGTAATAAGGGTTCTTCAATGCGAAAGCTAATGAATGACATTCTGGCCAAGGAGCAGCGATGAATGGAAAAAGTTAAGCAAGTTTCATTAGCCTGTCTTGTAGTCAACTTCAGAGACTTTAAACTGGCTTAAATAAAGTAGTTTTCTTTAGGCTATCGCATTTTACTCAGAATAAAAACGTGCTTAACAAAAAATTAAAGATTTATCCTATTTAAAATCCCTTCGAGCCAATCTATTTTGTACAAAACACATACTACCATTTCTCCATTTCCTTATTCTCTATTAAGTACAACCTAAAGTTATAAAATTCAATTGAAAACCATAGCGCATTAATTAATTAATTGATTAAAGCAACCGCTTTCAGCTGGGCAATGTATATCATTAATTATGTGCCTAATTCATAATGAAATTGCTAAAACTAAATGAATAACAAACAAAAAATGTGCAGAAACAAAAAAATAATTGATAGCAAAGCAAATTTGTGTATTGCAAAAGCATTATTATTATCTAATTGGATTTCCGATAAAAGCTGGCGGAGTTTAAAGCTAAATATGGCTTAAATCGAAATCAAAATTTGGTGTAATTGGGGGGAAAAGCGGCGGATGCCTGAAAGGGGGGTCTAATGGTCGAAATGCATTCGCATTCTCATGGAGGAAATGGGCACAGCCTTGCCGGCTTTAATTACGAGGGGTGCAGCCCGAACAGCAGTTGCACCATCAATTAGACATCCCCACCCATTCGGAGGCCAAATTATGTCACGTTTTGGTCCAATGATCATCGCTCGGGCAGATTTCACAGTGATTAGCTGCTCACAATGCATGTCAGATGAAAGGGGCGGCAAAGGAAGGGGCGTGCCCCATTACCATTCCCTATCGGGGCAATTAATCGACCGCCTCCTCCTCCGAGAACGTTCCCCAGCGAGCAGACTCAATTGGCTCCCCATAAAATCGTTCATGTCAACAATCCAAAAGCGAAAACTATACCATATTCAGGTTTATAGGAAAAAGCCCCTGTTAATGCACAACAAATTCATGCGGATCAAAAATAATATGGAGGACATGAACATAGCGGAAATTAGCAGAATCTTTCAACTAACGAACCAGGAATGCACTACTAAGACACTTGAAAGCTGGAAAGTTATATAAAAATTAAATCATTCTTCCTTGCTGCAACCATTCCTTCAGCATAAACTTAAAGTACTGCCCAAATATTTAAAAACAAGTCTCCCAAGTTCCCGTAAACCAGCTGGCACAACGATGAGTTATTCAATTCCGAAAAAGACTCTGTTGAAATGCCGAATAGAAAATGAAGAAAAATACGAACTAAGCCAAGTAAATCCCAAATCAAAATGGTTCATTTTAAAACGCTAGAAATCAGGCAGCTTAAATTTCAGTCCCCCTGAAAAATAAACCACACTGATCCGTTGTCAAAGCCTTTCGTTGGTCACACAAGCCCCGGTGAAAGTTTGCATATGTGGAAAAAAACAGTTTACCTTTTTGCTTTTGCTGATTTGCATTTTGCCAATTTATTTTACCTCTCCCCCATTTCCCCTCCATTTATGATACTGTTTTTGCTGCCACTGCCTTTGGTGTTGACTCCCAACGCATCAGCATGAAAATATGCATCACAAAATTGTTATTAATATTTTAATGCCTAAAGTGATTGCGAGCGAGCTGGCGAGGCGGATTCTCCATAGAGATTTCCCCGCTCCGTACCAATATTTGGCCAAAATTGTTGCAACTCTCGCAAAAACCATTAAACATTTACATTGGCCCGCCAAAAGCAGAAACGGAATAAAAATTTCCATTAAATCCGAACGCCATAAGCTGAAAGTGAACCTTTAAGTGCGGCAAAAAATCATTTACGCTGACAAATAATTTCATTACAACGACATGTCCTGCAGTGAATTAAGAGACCAAAGTCCAAAGGCCAAGAGGAAAAGCGGAGGAGTACAGCTTGTGGCCAAGCGAAAAGTAAGAATTATGCATTTGCCAGGGGAAAAAACTCGGGAAAAGCGAAGGAGTTGTCAGGCAGCCATCCACCAACAACAATAATAAATTATTCCCCAGCCGAAAAAGGTGCAAAAACGTAGCCGGGCAAAGGAAAATCGAATAAAATGCCATCGCCAGTTCGAGAGCGGGAAAATGGCGGTGAGCAGCCAGTCGGGCATGAAAACAGCAGCGTGTGCCACATGCATCCATCCTCGGAACTCGAAAGGGGCAGTCAACGGTATAATTTCTCATATACATGTCACGCGCCCCCAACGAACCGTGCCAAATGTGTCGAGACACTTGCTTGACGGACTCCCGAAGGGGGGGCGGGGACAGGACTCCTGCAGGAGGATATATGGGTAGCAGGGATAATACGTGGGAGTGCGAGCGTGAGTGTCCGGGGACTTTGGTCAGTCTCCGCACTGAGAGAATTTTCATTCAAAGCTAAGAAATTTAATAGGGAAAATTGAATTATTTGTTAACTAAACCTAGCTGTTACTCAGGTTAATGTGTCAAATATTCTCAGCTAGCTCTTATTTTAAGTTGGGCCATTCTTCCCTTAATTTCTTAGTTTTAAATCACATTTTCTCTCTGTATGTCTCTGTCGCTGAGTGTTTGCCAGGAGGGGCCCAGGGTTTAAGCGCAAAGTTTTATGCGGCGCATTGCATAAAATACGAAATATGTTGTGGCAGGCAGACGGAAGCCGAGCTGAGAACAGGCACTGAAACTGAAACTGAAACTGGTCAGTGGTGGCGAAGGTGGCGGAGTGGCGGAACACCCTCGAACAGGACAAGCAACAGCATCGCCGAGGACAGTTATTACCCAGCGGTTGTTGTACATGTGTCCAGGAGAGACGTGCGTGCACAAGTCCTTGCTGCCGCCAGCTCCCATCCTTGAGCCGGCACTTCCAGGAGCTCTTTAAGACAGGAATCCCCCCTCCTTCAACTGGGCACAGCTGCTTATTTATGGCAACTTTAACTCCCATTAGACACATTTCAATGCATATGCAAAAGATTTATGCGACAATGTGCACAAGTACAGAGAACTTGCTGGAAGTTGGCATATAAAAGATTTAGGATAGTCAAGGTGTGCTGTAAGGGATTTCGTACATAAATTATGGGATCTTGAAAAGTTTTTAGATATATTTTTAAAATTGCGAAGGCAACAACCTGTTTTTAGAGTCTGCCAAAGTTCTCTGACTTCATCTTTTAATGAGAATGCTTACGTGTTTCCTTTCTACAATTACCTTTCAAATCGCACAATCCAAATTCTAATTTTACTCTGTTCTTCTTCTCTCGTTGCAGGTATGTACAACATAAATTTCATTTATTGCGTCCATCTGTAAGTCCGCCAAAATACATCATGCACATAATTCCCCGCCGATCAGCCGAAGCGAAAACGAACTCGGCGACGAAGGGAACGTGCAGGGCAATAAATTAGTCGCAAATTATTATAAATGCGAGGACATTTATCGCTGTCAACAGTTTGTTCGTTCCCCCGTCGACAAGTGCAAATGTTGCACATATGGAGGGGAAGGCGACACAAGTGGCACAGATAGAAGGCAAGAAGAAAAAAGAGACTCTGACTGAGACAAATAAAGCAGGTTTGAAGGAGATTCGCTGGTCCCTTGAATAGGTCGCTGATTAATTGCAATTTGATGCTAAAAATTGCACTCGGCGTTTGGCACTAAATTTTAGTTTCTCGGTTTGCCAAAAGCCGAATTACAAAGCGGCCCCAAGGGCTGCCAAAATACCATCTTTGAGTTCGTATTTGGTTCATTGAACTGACTTCCCTCTCCGCCTTCTTTTTGTGGCGTGTGCCTGCCAAAATGTTGTAGAACAATATGCTAGAGCATTATGTAATTTTAATGCTCCCCCGGCTGTTTGTTTACCGCTCTTCCCAGAGCCTCGACGGGCCCGCCTTCTTTTTATGACAAACTACTTTGAGTCCTGGAAGCCGGTTCCTGTCACGTATGTGGGTGCTCCACTTTATGGCCAGTGGGAAGGCCCCGAATGTTTCCCCCTTGCTCGGTAGCTCTCCTCTTTTTTGGCCACGTCGCTTCATGTTCGCATTCATGACATGTTTCGGCAAGTGTTGAAAATTTTGTTGCACAGCCCCCTTAATGCACCCTCCGCCGTGGCAGCCCCACATCACCACAGCCCCTCAACTTTTTGGCCCATCAAGTTTGGAGCTGTTGTGGAGGCTATTAAATTTTCGTGTCTGCCGAATTGCTAGGCAACCGCCCCGAAGTACATCCCCCTTTAAAATTTGATGTGTTTTCTGGCGCCTGCTGGCTCTGGCTCTCTGTGCCGCTGTCCTTTGTTTGTTGTTGCCATAGTTTTCCGCTCATCGGGATACAAAATAAAAGGAGGCGGCGAACAAGAAAAATTCGCCCGACAACATTTCATCAATAACATGACAACAAACACCACAGACCCCGTCCGTCCGTCCGTGCCGTCAAGCTGTTTTGTTTAATGTTTCATAAGCCGCTGGACGCCTTTCGCCAGTCGTTAAGCTCTGGCAAACAACTTTTATTACAGCGCCGGCGAACGGTTTAAAATTTCAGGAACCTTTAAGACGTCGCCGGCGGCGGAGGAGGACTTTCGGATTAACCCCAGCGTGGCCATTTAATAAGCTCAATGAGGTGTTACGTGATTTGGCATTTCGGCACGTTTCGCCCAGACCTTTTATCCGCTCCCCAAAAGTATAATTCTTGAACTTGCGCTTAAAGTTGGTCCAAGTCTGATTCCTCTTCGCCGCCACCTCTCTGGCCTGCCAATTTCCATATGGCGGGGGCAAATCTTGAATATTGCAAATGTCGTTGGCCGATGTCGCTGACGTTTCGGTCAAATACAATTTGGCCAGGTCACTGCGGCCGGTTGGCAAAATTACAGCACAGAACCAAGCACGGCAGGCTGCAAAAAAACGGAAGGAAAAAACATGTACGGGCGGAAAAAACGGGCAAAACATTTCGTGATCGAATCAAAGCAAAGTTTGCACAAGAGTTGCACGAATCGAGGCAAAAACGACGAGTGCAAGAGTGGAAAACTTCAGTCATCCAGAAGGGTGGGGGTGTGGGGACTCGATTGGAAAGCAGGGATGCATATGAGTTCGGAGCCTGACACTGAAGTTGATGGGTTAATGCCATTAGACGGCATTGATTTGATTGGCGTTGATTGGGAAATGCCATCCGAACGGCGGTGGGGCCGTCCACAGTTTCCTCATGCGGCAGCCAATTCTGCGGCTTCGAGCCACCCACTGCGTATACGTAATGCGCGGAAGTTAACCTTTAAAGTCACACCTCGTCTTAAAACCAAACTAACCATGTATTTATAAATTGGTCATTCTCTCCACACTTCTTAGAAGCAAAATCTTCAAGTACTTTCCAAGAAATACAAAGCATTTTGAGTGCTCCCTTGACAGAGATCACGCATACGCACCGCATACGCTGCTCGACGCTTATGATTGCCGCGCACTCAGGCCGGTATTAAGTTGATTTATATGCACATCAATCGTGGAAACTTGATTAAATTTCTGCCATCTCATCTGGCGAGTGGCTTGGAGTGGAACACGCACATTCCTCATTTATCTAAAGGACGAAGGACGTTGCCAGTGGCTACCTGGCCATCGTTATTGCCTCTGATTGATTTGAAATGACTAGGAAAGGGTGTGTGTATCGCCAAGATACGGTATAAGTTGTCGGGTTATACCGAAGACATAGGTCTGAGCTCAACCGACAAGTAAACCTAAGTCACCAGCTTATGCTTCAAAATTTTTTTTGACACTTTTTTGTGCGGAAAATCCAATAAAGTTTCAAGCAGGGAAAAAGTGCAAGAAGTTTGCACATGTCGCGCACTTTGGCTTTCTTGTCAAGAAAACACATTTTCCGGGAGGAACAAATGCGAAATGTAAAAAAAAGAAAAGCTAGGGGTGTGAAAAATGTTGCTTTTACATAATTTTTTGTGACTACACACCCAGCTTGCGGTGTGTGCGTTTTGGTTGTGGCTTTTAAGGGTCTGCTTCATTTGCCTTTTGTCGCCTGCAGTCAGACGTCGGGGAAATCCACTGGCACTCTCAGTCCATCTCCATTTCCCGATCTCAATCCCAGTCCCAGTCCCTTTGTCCCTGTTTGTTTCTCTTTCCCAGTTTCTCAGTTTACCAGTTTCCCAGCTTGACATGCAACTGACAGCCGCTGGTGCAGCCTTGTTGGTTGCATTTTCATTGTCACTCAATGTCGTCAGCTGCCATTTGATGTTCCATTATGTATATGCATTTATATATTTTTTATCCCCACCTCTGGGGAAATGGGCATAAAATTTACTGCATCATAATTTCGTGTCCCAGAGGCAGGGGGAGAGCCATAATATTGATGAAGCTTTGAGGCTTTCGGGTTGGAGGAACGTGACTGGCCGCTCAGCCTGATTCCCAAACTGGCGCGAAATTTGTGAAATAAGCCGGAAATCGCATAAAAATCAAGCAGCCAACTGCTGCTGCAGTTGCCACGGTTGAGTCTCCAGGGCAAGGATTTCCACGTTGTTTGCCAGGACAATGAATGAGAAGGAGCCGGGTGCAGTTGGCTGTGATGTGGCTCTGGTTGTGCCTACTCGAACGAACGTGCTGAGCCTGAAAATATGGCCCGCATTCGATCGGAAAACTCTTTGCTAGCTGCCTGCTAGCTACTGCCGCTGATTTAATTTTGAGTTCATTTCGCAGGCAACAAATAGAAAATAAATCGTTCAACGTTTGGCCAGCCCGAAGCTCTTTGGCGCCCTTATCGCCGGCAAAGCTCTAGCTCAGAGCCTATTCCCTGCACTCTTAGCCCCGAATTCCCCCCTATCCCCTGCCAGATAAATCTGCACAAAAGCCAAAACTCCAGGCGATGGCGATGGCGGCACAAAAACAATAAAAATTGCTACAAAACGTCGCTGGGAAGATAAGCCAGGAGATGGATAGGGCGGTGCCTGGTGGCTGGTGGCTGCTGGTGGTCTATCAACTCAGCCACGTTAAGCGATAAAAAAAATGGTTGCCCATAAAAGGCAAAAGATAAAATGCGACCGACAGACAGACAGACAGTTTGGTATTCCGGCGAGCAAACAAACAAACAAACGCGCCGGGCGACATTCCATTCCTTTCCCGCCGCAAAAATCACTGCCAGGCGAGTTATCCTTGGGGCTAAACACACTCACACACACACATACATATGAAGGAATAAACACTCCAGCACTCTTGCACACTCACACTCTCATGAATGAAAAATGTCTTCATCTTGCGGTTCGAGATTGAGTTTTGCAATTGTCGGGAAGAACACTGGGATGTCGTTACATTCCCAGTGTGGATAGTTGCCGCAAAGATGTGGGACTTGAGACAAAGCTCCACTTGGCGATGATCTAGGACAGGGCCGGATTTCAACTAAACTTATCTGGTGACTTGGGAAAATGTTTCAGATGAATCAGATAAGATGGGAGAGCGTCATTGAAATTAAACTATAATGCAACCATTTAGTACGACTTATGGTAACTTGTTTCTTTTCACAGAGGAACTGATTTCTTGACTTAATAATCTTAGAGTCTTATCAACTTAAATTAGAATATTAGCAAACCTTTAAACTTGATTTATATTATTTCGAAAAACCTGCTCAGTTACTCTGTTTAACCTTGCCTCATGTAAATTTCTATTTAATTGATAAATTTTATCTAATTCAAGTTTATCATTTATCAAAATACTACCAAATGCTTATAAAATTTATATTCATTTTAAAGAGTGACAGCTGTTTGGCAACTGCAGTTATGTACGTCATAGCGTACTATTAAATACAAACCTGTCGCAAGATTTCACACATTTTGCATATTAACATTCCTTAGCAGCAAATAATTCATTGGATTATTATGACTTCCTGTGTCTGCTATCTTATACAAACTTAATTAAGTAACAACTTATGTTACCTCTTGGATTGTGTGGCTAAGTCATCTGCATTCTTCCGGGAATAGTTTCCTGATTATTGTTAAGATCCTGCAAACCCCTTATTCATCCCTTCTTGGGAGGTGCTTGTCCCATGCATCCTAGTTTTGGCTCCAGCCTTGAGTTCCATTTAAATTGTATTATTTGAGTAAATAATTTTAACAATTATAGTTCTCTCTGTCGATGCGTCGTTCTTCGTCGCTTCGGCTGGCTAATGACTGGCATTCCGGAGTGGATTTATCCCTGTTGGCATTGTCGTCGAGCTGAATGGCGGATGCCAATCCAGCCTCCGCAGCGGCATACCCATGTCCCCCCGGTTGGATTAGTTATTCTGGGCATTTTAAGTGCTCTGGCATTTTGGGTTTAATCTGCACATTTGTTGCATAATTCATGGCGCCACGTCGCAAACTGAAACTGAAATTGCAACTGCCCTGCCAGAGCGATTGTAGTTTGTTTTTGTGTGCACTCCTCGCTGAGTGATGCAATGTTTGTGGCCCCATCACCATCTAACCATTGCCATCTAACTCCACAGCTCTAGGGGCCTTCATCTCTCCAATGATTTGAATTTTAAATGAAACTCTTCTCGCCCCGCCCTGGGCTCCCTTTGGCCATTTGTTATATTTACGCAATTTATTTTACAGCCAAAGATCAAAGCAAATTGCACAATTGGCCACCACCAGTCGGGTTGAAGTGTTTTCCAGTGTTTTCAATAGTTTTTTTACACGAATTTTCCCTTACGCTGAGTGTTGTCAAACAGAATTTATTTGTCAATAAAGCTGTCACTTCATTACGCGCATTGTCCTGCGTCCTGGTGCTGCCTTCAGCGCGGTGCACCAATAACTCACTCTGCAGTGGCCCCGAACCCGCCCGTTCGCACCACACCCTTTTCGGCAGCCTCTGTGCATGCAAACCTTTTAACAATGGCGTCCAGAAATATAAACTTGGATTACCGAAGGCGGTGGATGAGTGTGGGAGTGGCTGCGAGCACCGTCGGAGCTGCACCAATACCTGCCGCTTGCAGCCCCTCCATCCTTCCTGTCTGACATTAATGAATTTGCCGCTGTCAATATGGGCAACTACTACATAGCAGTGGCAAAGGGTGGTGGAAGCCAGGAGCACCGGGGTTGGGGCACTGCATAAAAACAACAAACGGGCGGGACCGTGCTTCCTGCAGGATACCCATCGTCGCCATGTTATATCCACACTGCCTGACGAACCGGACAAATTCCGGGAGCGACTCCGGGCTGCGTTTGCCGAAATGTTCGCATTACAATTTTCATTTTTGATGTCTATTGACAGAGCGATGTGCAGGGGAAACGTAAAGGGGGAGAGGACAAGGGAAAGGGAACAGGATGCACAGAGGATACTAGCTGTCATCGCAATTGTCGGCCAGCCAATAAAAAATGTTATTTTATACACTCACCAAGTGAAGGAAGCAGCTTAATTTGATGACAAATTGATTGTAGAAATAAAATCTCTAAAATAAAAGTGTTGGCAATTAAAAAGTCCTTAAAATATCTCACTAAAAGTCGAAGGTATTTAGAAAATATAAAATTCTCGTTCCTCTTTTTAAGGACATATACATTTTTACTTAGCCAAAACGTTTCCTAATTCGGAGCTAACATTTGGCGAGTCCTTCCTGATTCGCTAACCAAACAACACCTTTCTTTCTTCCTATTCTATTCTGGCATCCTCTTCGTTTTTGTGTATCCGGCTGCATTTTTATGCTATTCGAACTATTTGGTCAATATGTTGGGGATAAAAGCGTAGGTGTGCGGACTCAATTACGCGCTTGTTTGTGTCGATATTTGTGAAATAAAAACTCAATTGGCTGGCCATTGGCCATCGCATCTACCCCATTCTCTGTCTGTGTGCTTTTCGATTCAAGTTCATGGTTTGTTTTGGTGCAAATTTAAGAACAATTCAGCAGCAGCGGTCCCTCACTTGTTAATCACAACACTGAAATCATGTGTACGGAAATAAATGAAATTAAAGACAAATATTTATACGTTAAGATTTTAATTTAATTCAATTGCAAGTCAGCAAGGAACAACATAAAAAAAAAATGTGATAAACACAATTTCCCTGCTGCTGGCCGTTTCGGAAATGCAGTTACAAATGAAGTAATTAATTTCAATTAATTTGCCCGACGGAGCAGAAAAAGCAGAATAAATAAAAATAAATATGCGGAATATTTCAAATGCATTTGCAACTCTTGTATTCGCACCCAATCAAATATTCCCCGGGCTCCGCAAACTTTTGCCTCAAGTCGCAGTTTATGAATAAATCAGCGAATAAATCACTTGTCACTGCCCGCTCCCCACTCAAAACGCTAATTAAAATCATCGACTCCTAACCCCAACTTGAACTCCGAGTCAGGGGAAGCCCGACCCATGGCCCAACTAATTTCGAAACCAGATTTCAGATTCCAATTTGCAAATCAAATTGGCAGCCGTCAAAGGGGCGGAAATTTCACCTTTCAACTTTCAGGAATCATTTCAGTTATACAGTCCTCGTTTTTTTGTGAGAAGCAAAAGTTTTATTGGTTCAAAGGGCGTTCAAAGTGTTTAGCGAAAGTCGGGAAGTTTATCAGTGTAAATTGGTGGGTAGGCAAGGATGCGTTTCTCATTGAATTTCTATCAACTTTTAAGTGTTTTGTCCATTTTATATATTTATTTCCTCATTATAGTTGTAATGATTTCAATACCATATTAAATCCGCTTATTTTCATTTAACGTATTCTGCTGTAAAATTACTTGTGTAATCCCTTTGAATTGGATTTTAATGTGTTACAAAAAGCAGTTCCGTTTAATTTAATTTTAAAGTTTCAAATGTGCGTAAATGAATCGTGAATTGTGTTTCGTTTGGTTTAAAATTGTTTTAATCTCTTGATATATTAATTGTTTTTCTTGGAGGTATAATTAAGGTGAACTACCGAATATTTAAAAATCAAGGGTAATATTTGGGGAATTTGACTTATATTTTATATATATTTATATTTAAAATTAAAACGAAAATGTTAATCTAAGAACAAGACAATGCTAAATTAGAGTAGTTATGGGGGCCCAGAGAAAATGAATAACAACGTACATATTTATGGTTATGAAATCTTCGGCATACCGAAGAAGCTTTTGGGATTTGGAAACCAAAAATGAGTAATAGCTAACCTCTTTCTGTGATAAAAATACATCCGTGATCCCCGTAATTGCAATCCGCTTTAACAAGCTCTTTAAACGCTTTGCCAAATGTTATGAATCCGGTATGCGTTTCAGCTTCTAACTGCTCCCGAGCATAAATATTAATGTGGCAGCTGAAGATTCTCTCTTGTTGGCCGTGTTTTTCCGGCTATTTTCCAGCTACACCTACACAAGCACTCCCCTGCACTCACACACCCTCCCGTTCGTATAAATATTCATACTCCCGCACACACACTCATGCACCAGCACCAGCACATGCCTTGCCTTGGCGTTTGCATTTCATTAGCCAAAGTGGCATTGTCTGTGTGTGAGCTAGCCTCATCCTCGCCCCTCTCCTCCCCTCTGCTCAAAAATAGAGCACATTTAGCAAACAACAGCAGGGAAAAAAAAGAAAGCTGAAAAAACGGTAGAAAATGCAAAGTATCCAAATAGACTGAAGGACACTTGAATCCTTGTGTCCAAGTGTTTCTGTCCTTCTCTGCAGCTTCGAAAAAATATGCTAAGCGCTGGCTAGCGCTATCTTCCTCACACTCTCTCTCTGTCTCTCTCTCTCTCTCTCGAGTGGCCGCTGAAGTGTCTGCCAGTGTGTTGGTGTTGGCCGGGCCTCTGTATTGTCACACGCTGTCAAACCCGTTTTAGCCCCAAGTCAGTTTGAAGCACTGCCCCATCTCACATCCCCGCATGCCATATCCCCAATACCATGTACCCCTTCTAACGCTTTTATTTTTAGCCGAGCGGCTAATTGTGAATGACAAGCGGCAGAGGGGGGTGTTGGCCAAGGGGTGAGGGGCCTAGATGCGTGTGCACATCGATGGCAGCTCAAGTGGGTGTAAAAACTGCTGTGCCCCTGCGATTCGAGGGACCCACATTTATCTCTATAAATAGTCACCCGAAAAGGCCTTGAAAAGCACAGAAACGGACGGAAATTTAAGCCAAAAGTCCCCAGCTGCAACAGATCCTGCTGCAAGTTTAAGATTCCCTTTGTTTCCGTTTGGCCACCTGCCAACCAGCTAATAAAGTTCCCCAACAATGGCAACAAAAAATAAATAAAATAGGAAGAGAGTCGCCAAGAATTCTGAAAAGTGAGGGAGGAAAAGTTTTGCCTAATTTGCGGTCGCTTCGTCTGGCCATAAAAGCGGCACCCAAAAAAAATCACCTAAAAGTTGGATGCCAAAAACGAAAAGGAGGCAAAGAAAAAGTACGAAGATAATTCAAGAAACTGTAGAAGAAGTGTTTCTTTTATTTACACATTTAATTTTAAAAAGAAAAAAATAAATAATATGTTTTTCAGTATACTTGGAATATTATATTTTCAAACATTTACCTATTAAAAAGCTAGAAAACGTTGATTTTTGATAACTTGGGGACAACCTACATTTCAAAATACCTGCGAATCAAAGCAGCTTAAAAACAAATCAATAAGGACATTCTCTCTCATTGAAATACAAAACAAATGTTTTCTGTTTCAAAATAACTTTTAATTGAGCAAAAACTTTTAAGGAAATCAATTGCAACAATGAATTTCTCCCTGGTATTCCATTTTCCCTGACCTCAGCAATTGTATTATGCAAATTGAGATAAATTCTTTTCGATTGACTTGGGCAATTTACATTTCTCTCCGATTGTTTATCTAACAAAATTAAGTTTGCTTTAGATATTTATATTCGGCCACGACAAATCAGCAATTCAAATAGTTATGGACAGATCAGGCCACAATGGCCACTGACAATAGGCCTCCGAGTGCCACGGTAATTCCTCGCCCAAGCCCAATGCACTTAACCTGACCGAATGCGTAAATAACATTTATAAATATTTAATTACATATTTGTGGGGCAACATTCTGGCGAACAACAGCTTGACAACAATTCACAGGGCCGATGTTTAATTGTCATCCTGACACACGCACTCTGGCGGACACCCATTGGCTCTGGATAATTGTCAGCTCTTCAATAATTCAGTTGGAATTTCATTGTTGTTTTGCGGTAAATGCGAAATGAACTTCTACAAGGATGCAAAAATGTTTTTATTGTTTCGTGTCCTTGGTGACTTGCTTAAAAATTGATATCATCAAAATTGTTTGTGCAATAAAAATGTTATTTTCTAGCGACAAAACTAATTATCAAAAACAATCAGCCATCAGCAGCAGCTAAATTTGTAAAGGGAATATGCAAATGCTGTGCGCCACAAGGCTGCAACGAAGCGAATTGGGACAAATCATTAAACAGCCGCATTGAAGCAAATTCCGGAAGGAAGCGGATTGCCAAGTTCTTTTCTCATTCTCCCATTTTTTCCTGCACTTGAAGCAAGGCTTTTGAACTGGCTTTGATTGAAAAGCCGCAGCGCTGCTTAGGTCAACATTATTTATTTAAGCGGCAGAAGGAGCGGGGCGGAGCGTGTTTAATATGCGTGCCCTGTTGTTTGGTCAATCGGAGCAGAACAGGACATGCCGGAAAAGTAACGAAAGTAGTGCAGGACGGGTGCTCGTTAGCCGGAGGATAACCAAAAAGATGGCTCAAATCTGGCACAGACAGAGTGGGAAGAGGGCACTCCGAAGGAGGCAGAAACCGAGGCAGAGACAGCGAGGGCAGAAAGAGTATATCCTAGGCACGTAATCCATGTCCTCCTTTCTCTGTCTCCGTGATTGACCCAAAAATGCGATGATTCGTTTTGATTTTTCACTCTGTTCCCAGCTTGGCAGCAAAATGGAAAACAAAAATGTGTGGCCCGTGGCAAACTTTTCAATTGGCCCAAAAACTCAATGGGGGGCGAACAAAGGAGGAAACTTACTGACTTGCGAAGCTAACAAGGTTTCAATTATAGTCCTCGATTGGCTGGCAAAATAATATGCCTTTAATTAGCAGTAGAAGCAAAACGCTGTTGATCAGCTCTAAACCTGCCAGTTAACACCTGCACTTCAACACCTGCAAAACCAACACACAGGCGACGCACGACCAGCTTAGCACAGTTTTCCCATTTCCCATTTCCCTTGTCCCTTGTCTCACACGCTCTGTCTCTTTTTTACCCCTGCGGCCTGCCACAACATACTTTTGGCATAATAAATTAGCTTCTCCGGTTGCTGCTGCTCCTGACGCCGCCCTTCCCCTCCCCACACTGCGGCAACTTCAATCTTAATTAACTGATGTCGACGCAGTTTACAGTTATCCAGCAGTAGCTGTGGCAACACATCACGTATACGCCGCATATGCATTTTGTTAGACGACACTAGAGTTGCAATTGCTGGCAGGACAAGACGACAGGAGTGAGCTCTGCTAATGAACACCATCAGTGCGTCGGAATTTCCGAAATTCCCTTGAAATAGATATGAAAGTGGGGGGGGCGTAATTAATGACACAACTTTCTGGTAGATATTTTGCGAGCGGCGATAACCCGTCGGGGTGTGTATTAAATGACCAAATTATTGTTTGCAATTTAATTAAAGTAATGATAGTAAATTACTGTCCCAATATTAAACTTTGCAGAAAGTTTCCCATTCATTTGGCCATTTATCTTAATCATTTCCTCCCCTCCCCTGCCTTCCATTCACTGCAAGATCTTTCGCTTTGAATAATGGTTCTTGTCAAATTGCCTGGATATTTATTTCTTGGTAAAAATCCCCCTCTGTACTTTTGTTTGCGTAGGATTTCTCCATTGTTTTGTCATTTGTCGCTCCCGGTTCTCATTTTTTTGCTACTATTTTTCTTTTGGTTTCATTCCTTTCTGCTCCGCTGGCGGAAACAATTTGTTTTGTTTGGTTACCTTGGCCTAAACGCTGAATTGTTTGCTAATATACCTTTGTGCTGAAGGCCTTGTCCCGCTTTTCACTTTTCGCCTTGCCAAAGGGGAATGGCCAACCCTCGGAATACGGGTAGTTAGTTCATTGCAATTACAGAAGATCCCATAAATTAGGGGAAGCTGCTGCCGAGAGGGAAGATTTCTCTTTGGCTCGCTTCATAATTAATAAGCTAGAGAAACTGACACAACACCCGGGCACTAAAGCCCTCCTATCCCCGAAAAGTATGCAACGGCAGCGCCCCGGAAAAGTCATCGCTCATTTGTTATTTAATCTTTGTCCGGCCAAGGACTTGGGTCTGCGTGGCCCCTACACCCCCCGGGCAAGTGAAAGTGTTAATGAGTTTTAATTATTAAAATTTTGAAGTTGCTACTGCTGCTGCTGTTGCATTTTTAAGGGCGGGAGGTTTTATTTATAGATATTATGTATTTCCCCTCCGCCACTTTGCTACTTTTGCCTTAACTGCAGCAATTCCCTGCGCTCATAAAGTGGGTTTCCTGGGTTTATCTTGTTATAAATTTTTGTTGTTTCCAAACTGCCAGGCCAGCCAGCAGCGACAACAACAACAGCGATAATAACAACAAGTATATTTTGCTGCTGGAAACAAACTTTTGTCAGCCAGTATATGAAATTCGGTGACTCTGCGTCTGTATGTGGGTGTATCTGTGTGCTGCAAATAATTTGCAATCAAAAGTTGCTCGCTACGAAAATTCACAGCCCGTGTGTGTGTGTGCCTTCCTTGTGGGGGCGTGGCATGGCCTTTAGTCATTTGTCTCACTCACTGTCTCGCACCCTCACTGTTTCCAAAATTTTGCCATTCGGATTTCGGGCTAATTTGTAAAATAAGCTGGAATGGCATTGGAGATGTGCACAAGGGAAGATAGCTTTAATATGAGATTTAAGTAGAAACTAAGTAAATAATATTACTTCAATAACTAATTTACAAATAAATCATAAAATCAAAATTAATTCCCTAAGAATCATACGAAATTAGAGCATATTTAGCACTCCCTTTTCCCAGTGCATACGCTTTAATTACTCTTTGCGGATCGCTTGTGGCTGCTGTTGTTTCCCTGGCAATTAAAATATTAGTTTTAAACGCGGCTTATGCCAAGATTTGGCCAACATAAATAAACTTTAATTAATTGCAAAGGACGAAAGGCGCTAATTATGCGCAGCACCCCCGCGAATGTCTTGAAAAGAAATTCGCAGAAAGAAAGCAAACAAGCCGCCAGAGAGGGAGCAGGGGAAAGCGAGCAAAAGGCAAGAAAACAAGCTTAAACAATGGCTGGAAGCTGAGTTAAAGCCAAAGGCAAAACAACAGCAAACCAGGGCTAAGACAACAGTCGAAGGAACAACGACAAAAATAGTGAGATTGTGAAGAGATTAAAACCTCGGCCAGGCTTAATTGAGCGGAGAGGCGGGAGGGCCAAGCGGGCCACATCGCGTATACGCGATGTTTGCCCGACGCGTGAGCTAAATGCTAAAACCGAATGGCAGCGCGAAAAAAAGCCATGGAACAAAACGTTTTCCACATTGCGATGCAGTGGCAACGAAAGAACTGCTGCATAGGCAGAGTGAGAGGGGAACACAACTGCAGAAAGAGACGGGCAGCAGAACAATTTGCAATTCTTGTTTATCCTTTCACTGACTTCAGTTCACATTTTGCATGCAAAATGCGGCAAAGCAACTGCAGCGCAACATCAATGGCGACGAAGAAAGAAACAACAAAAGACGGCAGCTACAATGAACACAACAAAAGTCAAGCCACATGCATTCATTCAGTCGGTTTACTCATTTAGTTGCAGTTCTTTTCTCTCATCGCTCCATTCCTTGTGGCACCAACAATTGCAGATTACACACGAAAAATGCTTGTTTTGCTTACTCAATTAATTCATTAATTAAAAGAGAAATTAATCCACTTCTGATAATGTTACTTGAAATATATTGTAAATAATATTCATTCATAATCGATATCATTCGATTAAATTCAAGTCAAAACTAGTTAAGTGCCATTTTTTCTCAGTGCTCTGTTTGCAGTCGCTGCTGTGGCACTTGAAGATTTGCCTGCGATGCTGCTGTTGTTGCCACTATTATTGTTATTATTGTTGTTCCGCAGGAGAAGAGAAAGCTAAGAAAAGCTAAGCAAACACAAGTAGCTGGCAACAATAACAAGAGCAGCACCAACAATACAACAATAACGAATTGTAACATAAACTTTTTGCCACTGGCATTTCAGTTGACTAAATGCTCGACTTAATTGGCGAACAGTCGAGGGTAGAACAGAATAAGGCGAAGAGGAAAAATCTGAGGCATTGAAAACTATACTGCAGACTAGTAAAAAGACTTTTGCATGACCCGATTCAAAAGGAAAGTACGAAAAATAAAGTAAACAGAAACAGGCGCGGAGCCCCCTCAAGCCTGTTCTAAATGCGGTCAATGTAGTAAAAATATTTGCTTGATAAAATATATTTTTTTAGGTCCAGAGCAAAAGAGTAAATAAACTTGAACTGAAAAAGCGCACATTAAATACTTACAATTCAAACATTAATAACATTAAAATAAATAAAGCCTCGCAATGCAAATACTTGGAAACATATTTATTAACAAAAGTTTAATCAGAATAAACGGAATAATTTATGAATTAATTAAGCAAATAATTTCAAATCTAATAAAGAAATTCGCTAGAGGATAATAAAATAATATGCTGCTAATGATATTTCCTGCATAAATAACCCATCAGCTTCCAGTTCAATTGGCTTTTAAAATAAATCAACATCAATCAAAAAGCTGCCACTCGTTCTCTCCCACCCTTCCATTTTGTTCTCTAATTTTTTCGCAGTTGGCCATTTGCTAGTTTATCCGCTTTTGCATACATCAATTGCAATTTAATTGCCAACTATTTATAGAATTAAAAGCGATTGAAGCGATGCTTTTGGCTTTGTGAAAATGCCGCCAAACGATAAAAAATCAACAACAAATCAGCTTAAAAGTTGTTCCACAGCCCCAGCATTCAAATATGTTAATTTGCTAAGGCTAAATAGTTTTAGCGCTGGCTGTAACACGTTCAAGTGCTGGTTGGAGGCTACTTTGGCCAGCAAATCGTTTGGTTTTATATGCCATTGCCACGCCCACGTCAGCGCTGAATGGGCGCAAGTGACTGGCTGCAGTGCTCGAATATACATATGTGTGGATATAAGCCAGCGTTCGTATCGCTGTCATGCGTAATTACTGTTAGTCAACACTCGACCACCAAGTGATTTATAATCGTTGTTATGTTGGCCCAGCAGTGTTACACATAAGACAAGGTCAGCTGACACTTCATTCCCCGCAGAATTCCTACGCGGGCAACGCTGCGTATGCGCAATGCATGTAAACTCTAGATAAATCACCAAAGTTGTTACATTTATTTGCTAGCAGGCAGAAGAGAAGGGAAGAAAAGCAAATAGAATCGAGCATAATTATAAACAAAGTTTGACTAAGGAATATAAACTGACAAAGGGGTGGCACTCGGCGGAGGAGTGGCAGGCATTGCGGCAAACGGAAGAGTCAGGGGCAAGGGAACTTTAACTTCTTGGCAACAAACAGCAAACCGCAAATAGCATACACAAACACACACTGGTCGAGACAAAGGGAGGGAGTGCATGTTTGGCAAGCCAAAATCAGAGCCAAGTTGCAAGGTTGACCAACAGACAACAGCAGCCACAGCAACAACAATTCTACTGTATTTAAATGGATTTTGGCAACGAGAGTTAGACAAACCCGCAAAGAGCACCAACAGCAACGACAACAGCAGATGCAGATACAGATACGGGAATACGGAACACCCACAGCATCGAAATCAGCTTCAGAAACCAACTTCAAAGTGTAAAGACACTGAGAGAAACTCTGTTTAGTTATCGGAAATATGAAAGTATTATAGAATAACTTCTGCAGTTGGTATATTTTGATCTTCATTGAGTAAAATAAAAGATTAGATTACTTTTAAAAGCAGAGCTTAATAATAATTGAAACCCCCTTTGATACATTCAAATTTTTTGGAAAGAAAAATGGGTAAAAATGTGTTACAGCTCAAATTGCTCAATCTTTTCGCTCAGTGACTCGATATAATGTCGCTTGCATGTGTGAGGCAAAGTTTGCATTTGAAGTTGAGAGTTGGCCGTCGGAGTTGGAGTTGCTATTGCAGTTGAAGTTGCCAAAATACTAAATGTCTATCCGCAATGCCCACAAGCGCACACAAGCCAAAATCCAGAGATAAACCAATAGGATAGGATAAATGGACCGAAGGGGAAGGGCCATAGGAGAGCCAGAACTCAAATGAAAATGAATAAAAATTGCAGCATCTTTTCCCCACTCACCTTAAGTTAATTTGCACTTTTTGGGGCAATTAATAATTGCATTTCAATTGCCATTAGCTAGAAAGCCTTTTAACCCCAACACCAGCGGCCCCTTGGCCGGCCTCCCCCTAATTAAGCTGCTTGGCTGGCTGCCTTTTCCACCCGCAGACTCTTTATTGCCTTCAATTAGCCGGCTTCGTGTGGCAGAAACCGCTTACTGCATAAAAATTAATTTAAATTGCTATTTAACTGACCATGCTAAGGCTTTTCCTCAGCCAACCGCCTCGGCCTTTCTTTCCGTTCTTCCTCTGAACACAATCAACTCCTTGCTTTCGGCGGGGTTTAGGTATTTTTTTTTTCTGCCGGACTTCAGGTAATTAATTTGGGAACATTTCTGGTGCCTTCCAAGGACAGGAGTGCGCCTCAAAAGATGAGCTGCTGCTCTTGTTGATGTTTTCGTTGCTTATCCTGCTCCTGATGCACTTGAACCGCCCCAGAGGTAGACGATGCCCCAACTCCCTTCTGACTCAATATGCGTGGCATGTAGCAAACTTGTATCGCTTGTATTTTTTAAAACATACAAGGCCAGAGTTGGCAGGAGATTACAGAGCAGGAACGGCAAAAAGGAAGGTAGATGGCAATGATAGAACACGTTTTAATTTAAACAACAACACTCTCGAAGGGGGTTCAAAGTACGCGGAAAGTACGGAGGGTAGCAAAATATAAGCAGCTGGAAAAAAGATAAACTTCACTGTCATGTAACTTGGATAAACTATTAGTTTATATGAGCAAACTGCAAATATGTGCTTTTGATTAAAGGTTTTGTTCAAAAAATAGTTATAGAGCAATGAACTTGAAATGGAAGAACATACGACTAGGATATATATGACTTCGGCAGAAACATTTTAAATTTTTATTGTAAAGCCTCCCTTTGCATACTTGTGTCCTTTAAGAACTTAATTTCTTTGTTTCGCTGTTTAAATATCACCATAAAATCTTATTTTGAGATATGGTAGAACATATAGCCCTTTTTGGGCAGCTGCTTGGTCCTTTAACATTTCACCCTTTGGCTAATGATGATTTTCATTTCGCTCGCAACAAAGTAAATTTACTCTCTCAGCACAAAATGTACTCCCGAAAATGAACGGAGTGAAAATAAGGGAAAAGGGTGAGAATCCAACCCACTTCCACACATTCAACATCGCTCAGAGTAACGCTTGCCACCTCAACTCAAACATTTTCGCCTAGGTGTTAAAAATAAAAAGCTGTCAGTGCTGGGGACTCATTTAGTCCCAGCAGCACACACACTCACCTGGCCCACCTGCTGTCGCCCCCTGTTATCCGTCCTTGGAATCGCACTGTCCCTGCCCCGGCCCCCCAACAAGAGTCACGTCTCTAGCGTTGTCATAATGAATTCAGCGTTTATGGCGCTTATTCCATTTGGTTTCATTATCAGTATGTACATGTGACCCCCACCCAGGCCCCAGTGTGTGTGCGGGGGGAGGAAGGGTCGTGAACTCCGAGGATGGGGAGGCGAGGGAGGGCGCAGGGAGGCTAACATAGAACAAAGCGCATTACACGCATTCGAAGTTGAAAATTGGGGCGGGCGCTCAACGTGACAGTTCCAACTTAATTACGTAATCATAGGAAATTGGTTTTTGTCAACTAGCAATCATCTAACCATTCTCTATCTATTTTCGCATATTTGCAGGTCCGCACACTGTTCGTCAGCGGCTTGCCCATGGACGCCAAGCCACGTGAGCTTTATTTGTTATTCAGAGCCTACGAGGTGAGTTTTATAACTATTTGGGCGGAAATTGTTTATTAACAAATATTCTTTCACTGAAAAAAGGGCTATGAAGGATCTCTTTTGAAAGTAACTAGCAAAAATGGCAAAACTGCATCGGTAAGTCAAGTTTTTATCTTCTTAATTTATAATGTATTCAAATTAAATTACTCTTAATAGTTATGCATTCTAAACATGATTTTAAAATTTATATTTGTGTCAAAAAGTGTTCTCCTTCCTTTAATGAATATTGTTTAATAATTTCTTTTGTAATATTTTCCACAGCCCGTTGGCTTTGTGACATTCCATACAAGAGCTGGAGCTGAGGCCGCCAAACAGGACCTCCAGGTAAATATTAACACTAAGTCGAATCCCTATTACCACACGCCTTGTGTAATCGAAGGAACACCAACATATCTTAGACGATGTCAGACAACACAAGAATAGTCCGGCAATGATTATAATCAGCGTCAGCAAAAACCAAACACACTCTTAACAACAACAAACTGTAAAGCACCCCAAAATGAAATGTACTGAGAAAACAATTAAAATACTTGTATACTCGTATTGCCTGGCTTAAATACCGTTAGGCCCCCTTTGCCGCTGCTCAAAATCGAGCTTCAAGCTCCTTTTGCATCACCCCACAAGAAACCAAAAACCAAATAAATCAAGAAATACAAAAATGGCAAAAACTATAACCAAAAACCATCAAAAATCCACACGAACACGAGCTTGCATTTGAAAAGAAATCAACTTTGACCTGTCACTCAATCGCATTAAGTGTTTCCCCTCCTGTCTAGCTCTTGCTATCCCGCTCTCCAACTATCTCTCTCTGTGTACTCCTCTCTCTCTCTCTTTATCTCTCTAAAACCTCTCAAGGCGTTACCTATCTTATTGTTTATGGTATTTGCATCTCTTCTCTCTATTATTTGCTCATTCTACCCAACTCTTTGACACGCGAAGAACACTTACACACACGTAAACTGATACACTCATCACACCCACCCCCCCACACACACTTTCATCTCTGGCAAAAACTCGGCAAAATGGCAAAGCAAAAAGCACCGAAAACAAAATGAAAGCAACGTCTCAAGCCTGTGGTGCATGTCCCCCAGCCACGCCCCCCAAGAAAACCACCCCGCCCTCTGGAAGAGCACAGTTAAATTTTAGGAATTTCGAGTACCATTACTGGTTTCTTCAGATTTTGATGATTAAATAAATTTTGTACTAATATTAATAAATATTTTTAGGTACAAGTAAATCTTACACATTTTAGAAGTTTTACTAAAACTTTATTGAACTTTGTTGCATTACAAACAGTTTTAATAGTACTTAAAAATCAATGAATAAAACCATTTTGAATGCTATTAATATTGTTAGTTAGGGGGTTAGTTACATTTTTATTATTTATAAGACAGGTATTCGGTACCTCAAAGGCTTTACAATTATTTGTATTCCGAGAACACAATGCTCAATCCATTTTTTGCCTTCGTTTTGAAATCCAGTAAAAACAATACACATCGCCATGACCAACTACCGCCACTAACCCGTCCCAATACTCCGTCTACAGAGCCGGCACCATGCAATACAAAATCTACGTTGAATGTCTCCCTGCCCCACCCTCAAGCAATATGTTAGATCTGTTCTCCAAAGAAAACTATATACATATATATAAATCTACCACCAATTTTTTAACGTCACTTTAACGCGACATTCAAAATTATTTTTGGCGAATTGTTGCAAAATAAAACTACATGTAAAGTCTCTACCAAAACTTTTGAACTTTGCTGAAAGTAAAGAAAAGAAAATTACCTAAAAAAGAGAATATACAAACCGCTGTATTTTGATCTGATCATTTACAGCAGGGTGTACGCTTCGATCCCGATATGCCCCAAACAATTCGCTTGGAATTCGCCAAGAGTAACACGAAAGTGAGCAAACCCAAACCACAGCCCAATACAGCGACAACAGCCTCACATCCTGCATTGATGCACCCACTCACTGGACGTAAGTAAAAATAAAAAAGAAAATCAAAAGAAAAAAACCAAAATGAGATCTCGGCAGCTGCTAATTTCTTTAATTTTGTTTCGTTTCTTTTGTGTACATAGTTAGTATTTATAAGAACCAAATAACTATGTTTAAGGGTACAACAAAACCGAACCGAAGGCGTACTCGATAACGTATGCTGAGCACCTCCAACTATCGAAGAACACAGACACACTTCAACACACACTCACACTCACACCGAACACCCACACACCTAAACACCGATCTATCCAACAATTGAGCTGTTGATAATGTTAATATTAAACAAGAGACAGACCAGCCAAAACTTGCTTCAAGTGCACACAACTTTATACATATCAGCAAAATATATATCGTAAACTCTTTCGTATGCTATATCTACCGTATTAAACTGTTATCTCTGCATACTCGAAGTCGCTATATATATATTCCCAACTAGGTTACAGCCACAATAACTACAACAACTATATATATAATGTACCGCACTTTTATCACTCGTCACACTTTGTGCAAATCACACACACGCTCAGCAACACACCAGAACCATACACTGAACAAAAAGAAGAGAAGAAAATAAGCCAAAGATATTCTAGGCCACCTAAGTGGTGGTACCAAGTCTCCAGAAAATTCAAAAAGTTAAATAAAATCTTTTTAAAAATTGTTATTATGAAAGTATATATTATGGTTCCCATCTTCAATCGTCACTCAAATGAAAGACTGAGACAACGAACTTTCAACATTCCAAAATTCAATTAAAAATTATTTTCTTGTTTTGAAACCCGTTCTCGTTCTTACCATTTTGATTTTTGTCAACTAAAACCTGTGTTTAAATATCCCATTCCTACGTAGGCAATCTTCCATCTGACTTACCCCATGTTTCTTCTTCTCGACTCGCAGATCTGGGTGGGCCCTTCTTTCCGGGCGGACCCGAGCTATGGCATCATCCGCTAGCCTACTCGGCAGCCGCCGCCGCTGAGCTGCCCGGAGCAGCTGCACTGCAGCACGCCACGCTAGTGCATCCGGCCCTGCATCCGCAGGTGCCAGTGCGCTCCTATCTCTGACTAAATACAGACAAAGTAATGGAGCAGCCTATGCATCAAGTAAGTGAATGATATTGTGAAGACGAGTAAAATCGAGGTTAATTTGTACCTTAGTTCTGCCATTTTCCGTATCTAATCTACTAATCTAATAGTAGAGCCCAATAACTGACTCGTTGCCGTTTTCAGACTCAAATGACCATGCCGCCACATCATCAGACAACTGCTACTGCTATTCATCCCGGAGCTGCGATGGCTCACATGGCTGCGGCCGCGGCGGCTGCGGCTGCCGGCGGTGGCGGGGGAGCGGCTAGCGCCGCTGCCACACCACAGAGCGCTGCTGCGACGGCTGCCAACAATGTGGCTGCCGCCGCCGCCGCTGCAGCCGCTGCTGCTCAGCATCACCACTTTCTGTCCAGTCCGGCGCTGGCCAGTCCCGCTGGGTCCACGAATAACGCCACCCACCCGGGAAACCCGCAGATCGCGGCCAATGCGCCCTGCTCCACGCTGTTCGTGGCCAATCTGGGACAGTTCGTGTCGGAGCACGAGCTGAAGGAGGTGTTCTCTAGGTAAATTTTGCAGGACAAGTGCCTCTTACCAGACCTTGACCAGGCCACATTTGTTGACGCAAAGAAACCCGCACTGAGATCACAGTAAAGCCACCAAGACACCACCACTAACCACACATGAGCAGCCTAACACACCACTCTTGACGGCACCGCGAGAACTCTCTTAACCGAATACTAACCGAAAACTTTTGCGTTCTCTTCCTTGGTTCGTTTGTTGCCCACCATCTCCCACCCGATCACTCTCTTGTATGATACATGATAATCGACATATAATCTCAAAAATTATATATATACCCAACTATGATATATAATATGCACAGTATGCCTGGCTTTTGTCGCCTACGAATGCACACAAAAGGTACGCACCCAATCACAACTTCTATGCCTCTGACTTTGTCTTCAACTCTGACCTCAACAAAACCAACTTCAACTTCCTACTCCCCAACATTCGCCCTCGACCCGTCTCCGCCAGCAGCCATGGCAGCAGCAACTGGCTCAAGCTGCTCCACCAGTAATGGCAGCGCCGGCAGCAACGCCACCGCTGCCCTACAGCAACATCCGGTGGCATTCATCGAGTTCAAGGACCCACCGAGCGCCTCCCAGGCCATGCAGCAGCTGCAGGGTAAATATCTGCTCAGCTCGGATCGCGGATCCATTCGCATTGAGTTTGCGCGCAGCAAAATGATCACGGAGGTGGCCATGATGAACACCAAGCCGCCACCTCCACCGCCACCGGCTGCAGTGCCACCACCACCGGCACCGCCAGCACCGCCCATGTATATTGTGAACAGTAGTGGTGGGGTGGAGCGTCTGCTGGTCACTGCACCACCACCGCCGACGGCACAGCAGCATCTCCAGATGCAGCAGCTGCAGCAGCACCTGCAACTGCAGCAGCAGCAGCAGCATCACCAGCACCAGCAGCAGCTCCAGCTAGCAGCGGCAGCGGCAGCACCCTGCACCACAGAAAGCACCACCACCAACAGCACCACCACTAGCGTTGTTGTTAACTCACTCCAGCACCACCAACTTCATCATCCAAATCAGCACCACCAAAATCATCTCTTTAGAGACGTATGTATTATTCTGGGTGAACCAAATGAACCAAGTTTCTTCTATGCCTATGCCTATGTCTGTGTCTGTGTGCCATGTCCCCTAACCCTAGATTGAGCCCCGCCCCAGCCCCCACTGTCATTAGTTGCCTCACTAACTGCACGCTCTTTAGCCCATAAATATTAGAATAAGCCATTCAATCCGCAAAAAGGTTTCCCGGGCCCAAAAATCCCTCAAATGCATGACCCAACCGCACTCCCTATGCCCGGCCCCGAATTCCTCGAAAAATAAAAACGAACCCCATTAACTATTTATAAAATTTTGCAAATTGTTATTGTTAAGCTTGCTCGTTTACTTTGCATGCTACCCCACCACCATCACAACACCACAGAAGCAGCAGCATGAGCAGCAGGCAACAGCCCAGCAGCAAGCAGCCACAGCAAGTAAGAGCCCACCTAAGGGATGGTCGCACACACACACTCGCCCCAGGTGCGAGTGGGCCATAACCGTAGCAATTGGAGCCGCATTTAAATACAAATTATAACACACGAAAAGTTGGCAACAATAACACAGGTTATGGTCGACGCAGTGAAAGGTTAGGGGTTACCTCCTAGACGTCCGCTATTAAAACGCCAGCTTCCGCTGGGAGAAGGGCCGACCGAAGCACCACCCAGCACTAACTTTAGCACCACTACACATATCTCCCCTTGCCACTCCGCGCGCGGAGAGTGAGTGTGTGTGTGTGTGCCTGTGGTGTGACTCACGTTTCTCAAATGCTAAGAGACCACATAAATTTATGTTTTCAATTTGCTGCAAGAAAAAGCAGCAGCACAGGCAGCAGCAACAACTTCATAAAAAATGCAAAAAATTAAGCGCAGCAGCCACACCCATATGGCCACACACACACATAACCCACATGGCTGGCCCACCGACTTAACCACTGCCACAACAACGTTTAACTTTCAAGCGTATTTTTTTCAAGGCATGAACTTTTCTTTAATTTATCGCAGGTTTTTGGCTTGCTTTTGAAAATTGATTTACATATAAAGGGGTAAAGCACGATTAAGCTGTAGTCAATTTTATGGCAAACACACCGGGAAATCGAGTGGATTTTATCCTCTATTATATAAATATTTAAGAAAAATACTAATTCTAATTAAACTAACACAGGTAGATTTTATACTTTTTAAATATATCCCTTAAAAGCCATAATTTTAGTTTTGAAAAGTTAGCAGATACTTAAAAAGTTCTCTAACTATATAGCCTTCCTCCACGCATGCCTAGAATCACAAAAAGTCACCTTTATAGCCGGCATGCCTAGCCACCAAGCAACCATTCCGCCCCACTGACACACACTGACTGTCTTCTTCGTTCTGTGAATTATTTTCAGAGGAGCGGGTATGGAATCAAGGCATGATTTGCTCGCTAAGAAGCTAGAGCGCGAGATGCAACAACAGCAGACGCAAGTGCACCACCAGACGCAGCAGCAGCAGCAGCAACCACAGCAGCAGCATCACCATGCAGCGCCGCAGCACTACCATCACAGCCACCAGACAGCGCACCACCACCAGCAACAGCAACAGCAGCAGCAGCAGGCACAACAGCAGCACCTGAGCCACCACCATCATCATCACCATCATCAGCAGCAACAGTTTTTGATGACGCCGACAGCGACCTGACCCGGCGGCACTCTGAGCCACCACTACCACCATCAGCAGCAGCCGCACCACCAGCTCCATCAGCAGCAGCAGCAGCCGCCGACGATGCAGCCGCACCACATCTACTCGTACGTGCTGCCGGCGGTCAGTCACATAGCAGCCTGATGACACCACATTTGAGTTTGAACTTGAGGGCTAAGACGCTCCGCATGCAACGGATTCATGCGAGGAGGAAAACCTTTAGTTATAGACATAAAAAACCAATGAAAAGCAAAAAAAAAAACAAAAACTAAATGAAAAAAATGAAAAAAGAAAGTTAATTTATATGTGACAGAAAAGAGAAGATGAAAACAGATCCCGTGACCCAGTTTAGTGAAATTTTTCGACAGGCAACCAAAACGATTGTAGTGGAAACCAAAAATATGAGAACGGGAAACTTGTAGTAAAATATACAACTTACGATAGATCGGAAGCTGAGCGAACTACTTAACTAAGTTAAATGCAATACAGCCGATATGTCCCCTTAAACGAATACACATATATCCATAAAGCTCTACGAATATCCATATATATATATATATATTTATATATGTGTAGAAACTGATCAAGAACTCGATGGGTTTTATTTAGCTCCCATTAGGGGTTTCGATGATTTTGCCCATATGTTTTTGATCGTTTTTATTTGTCCTTACCCCTCCCGATTCACCACAAATGGAATTGAGACATAAAATTCGACATGTTTTTCTGAAGACTTTCGTTTTACGGTATCAAGCAGACAACAGTTTAGGGGAGTAAAATATAAACAGAATATAACGAAAATTAAGTAAAGCGAGAAGAAAAGTATATAATTATAGCTTAACCGAATGTGCCCTTTAAATAGCTCTCTTTCTAGAATTATAAAATATTACGAAGCAAAACCAAAACAATTTAAATATATGCATTAATGTAATAATTGTATAACTAGTAAGGTACTTTTCAAAATGTTACTCAACACGAAAACTCTACAAAACAAGAACAACAACGAGTAGTCGACGTCATCGTATAAATTGAAATTTATATTGAGGCATACTGAAAGCTGGTTTCGAAATTTATTTGTTTAAAGCGTAAGAATAACAAAATTTAAATGTGAATTTGAAACTTACCCGATAGGACCTATCGACGACTTGAAGTGAACGTTGCAGGTGCGCTGTAGTGAAGCAAAGACTCGAACAAACAGATCTTTAACAAAGATATAAAGTGAAACGAAACCGAAACTTTAACGGAAACTGGCACAGGACACTCTAAACTTTCCGCCCAGAAAAACATATATGTTTTCTTTCGCCATTTTGTTGACCATTTTCTGCATGCCCCTGGCAAAGACTTGAACTTTACTAGAGGGCCCCAACCTAAAGGACTCCGGTTAAACAATGAGAAACTATTCCTAACTAACTTTCGAAATGCTAGAACAATCAAATCACATTTCTTGCTAAACCAACGATCGATTTAGTGGGGGGGAGGGCGCAGAATGAGCAGGAGCGACTGAAGAGTGTAGCAGAGGTAACCTCGGACAAGGACGAGTAAATAAAATCAATTGCATATCATCTTACGTAGCGAGGCGTACGCCAAGCATGCATAACTAAAACCAGAACAAAATACAAATTCAATTGTAACTAAAAGCAACAAAACAGCAGAAACCAACAACAAATAATGATAGAAACCACATAAGGCTTAAAGGCTAACCAACTATATATAGTTATATACGACCATTTGTAAGCAAGCGTTTTACGTAATGATTTTTGATTGTTTTCGAAGGAGTTCGTTCAGTCGTTCAGTTCTTTTAAACCAATTTAAGTATATATACGGATAAAATCTTTCAATTTTACCAAAGTTGTCCTTACTAATTTAACACCTTAAGTTAACGGCTTCACACGATTTGTTAAACAAAAAACAGAATAGATCCACGAGTAAATCGACTAATTTTAAATGTTTTTAAAGCTTAGTTTAGGGTAGATGTGACTAGACATACCAAAGGCATATTTGACAAAAAGAAGGAATAAGACAATTGTTAAGAGAAAATATGATAAACCTAATGGGAAACACTGTTTAATTGGTACAATTTCAGCCCTCTTCTTCTTAATTTAATTCCCTGTCTAACTTTAGTCGAATGTAAAATGCATATTCCGTCCAATTACATTTCTTGCTTTCCTCTTGCCCGAAAATATCATCTCTTCGCCAGCATCGCGTTGGCTCGAAGCATCATTCGAAGTTAAGAACAGAGGTCTACTTATAAGTCTGCAATCTTTACACACACCCACACACACACGCATACACTCTTACCACAGTAACAACTAAATTAGTTAAAGTTTTAGTACGTAAGCAAGAAGTGTTTAATTAAACATATTATACTAATGCATATCATAAAATTGCGCCTTTCAAAACAATTTAAAAAGAAACAAGAAGCCCGATGGCGGAAAACAAAAATATTTACAACTATAAATAAGCTTAAATAACAACAAAGAAAACACATTAATAGAAGCTAACGTACGAAACAAATATTTTCGAAATTAATTTTTAGATTCTAAGCAGGTAAAATGGTCGAGGGGCCTACGAATATGCAACAAAAGCAATGAACATACGCATAAATCGCAGGTGTAAGTGCATATGTGTGGGAGTGTGCCCGTGTGTGTGTGTGCGTGTGTGTTCCTAGGAAAATCTTGTGCAATTTTCATTGAGAAGAAGGCAGAAGGCCAGGAAAGAAAACCAGCGCGGTGGCAAGGTTGTTCGATTCCCACCCCCATAACCACTTCGAGGCTTGATTTCCAGACATTCTTTAATCTAAATTTCATAGCTATATACCTATAGATTATACCGATCTGCAGCAAGCAAGCATTGGACTAGATTCCAATGGGATTATCTCGGCAACACCAGGAGATGCGAATGGGGAATACTTAGCTCGTAGGCGATAAACTAAACCAAGCTAAAATGAATGAATGACAGAAAAACTAAACTAAACAATATGAATTATGGGAACATTATATGAATATATATACACACACATATGTAAAACATTTTTGAAGGAAACAACAACTTAACAACAATTACAAAGGGAGGATAAATAACAAATACATATCAGCAAACGGATAAAGAACAAAATGAGAAGAAACTTTTACAAGAAACATTATTAAGACAAAATAAAACCGATATGTTTTGATGTGGTTTTTAAATTTTTAAACATTGTAAGCGTAAAAAGGCAAGAAAGCAGTTACCAAAAAGGAAGGGGAGGCGACAGCATAACTGAATGGAGGCTTAGTAATAGATTATGGAACTACTTACATAAATGCTAGCTATATGCTTACATAGTAACGACATATCTACATATGTATGTGGAAGCAGTAATAGAAAGACAGTAACCTTAACCGTAACGATAGATCATTAACAACAAATATTCTACTCTATTGTATTTATTGCGTTTGCTATGATTTCCGTCTCGAGAGGGCCTTCGTTGCGTACTCGATTCTTTGTTTAATTTAAGTTCCCGCCCAATTGATTGCCTTACGTTTGCCTAAACAATTATGTTACGAACAATTCAATACTAATTTCTAAGTAATTTATATTGTATACCTCTATTATAAACCCCATATATACATATACTTATATCATTTGTGTAGCCTTAACTTAGAACTTTTCAATTGACGGTATTAATTATGCATAATAAAACTTTATATTTTGTTCGTTAAACAAATTATTTATTGTTTCATTCCACCCATTCAACACACACAAGATAAACCTTTGAAGAAACGAATTTTAAATTAGTGAAATTTTGCGAGAAAATTAAAACAACTCTACAACTATACATATATTATACTACATATATGAGTCTCTCCCCTCTTACAATTCTGAGTCATTTGAGGGAGAGCCAACTAGAAAAGCATTATACTCACCACAAATGGCTACAGACAGAGCAGAAAATTCGCTGTAAATTTGTAATACATTAAGTACTATGCAGAACCATATGTATAGTATATCTATAGAAGGTTAAGTAGGAAAGGAAACTGATATTGAATATTGAAAATATCAAGGCAGAGGCAAGAACGGTCGGCAGAAAATGGAGGTAACACAAGTCAAAACATATCAAACTCGTGCCCGATTAAAACTATATATACACTATATATAAATTAAAAGCAGCCACAAATTATGCGCAGCAATTTTCAACGCTATAGGAAGGAGAAATTGATAAATTATTAAACATGAACCGAATGTCAAACGGGAAATGCAATTTTTATTTGCATGACTCAAAAGTTGGGTGTACTTTTATCAGTGAGTAATACGAATATAATGATTAATATTAATTATAATATTGAAACAACAACAAATGGCAACTATTTGTCTATTTTGAGGCTCATTTATTTCAAATTTTCGCAAAAACCAAACCGACTTTCTTTTCAACAATCGAACAAAGATCTTTTGCTAATATTGTAAAAAACAAATTGATTTTTCAAAGCAAATGAAAAATGAAATATATAGCTAAATATTATTATAAAACTTACATAAAGCAGAAACAAAACTCGTATATATATAATATAAATATCAGCCTTGTTCTTTATATATATATTTGAAAACAAAAAACCAACAAAAAAAAGAAAGCATACAGAATATTAATAAATTATTAACTACTATAAAAAAAATGGATACAAAAACATAAAAAATATTTAGCGAAAATATTGTATTGTGAGTTTAAATGTATTGTTGCATACAAAACCAAAGAAAGACATTACAAATCGGTACAGTTAAGTTAAATGTAAAACTAAATGGCAATACCAACCGATTGGCAGTGACACTTGATTGACAAGAACCGAACAGATCAGAGCAGAACCGAACCGAAAGCAAGGTGAACCATTTTTTCACAGACAGCAACCAGCGATAAGAACTAAACGAAACTAAATTCAATTGAAAGTACCATGCAGATTATTTCAAATCAATAACAGCAGGGGTCAGGCCCAAGACAAATTATACAATTTGATAGCGATAATATTTTCAAGCGATCTAGATCGGGGAAAGCACAAACGATACGCCCTGCATCTAAGGGAAAGCAGAACAACAAATCGCGGTTTGCAGCAGGCGACAAATTATAATAATAATAATACAAATAATAAATAAAAACTTTAACAATTGTTTTGTGTAATTGTAAACAAATGGAATTTGTTGTGGCTGGGCCTTGGTACGGCAAGAAACGTTAAAGGTAAGCACATAATAATAATGATTTCTCTTTAATTTATAAAACTAAATATAGTATCCTCAAAAGCAGAATATGGGCTAATAATATATATTGTTTTAAGGAGAGAGCGACGGAGTCTGTTAAAATTTTCCGAGTCAAAGCTGTTTTTTTGTTGTTAAAATAGTTTTTTTATTTTATTTTTCAAAATAATATTGATTTTAAGCCCTTAGAATGCACATATTTTATGGTGGGTAAAGGGGGGAAAAAGTTCCAGAAGTCATAAAAGATTAGTTAATTATTTAAATATAAGTTACTTAATAATAACACTAAAAATTTTCTTTAAACAAATAACGATTATATTCTATGTCCAATTCGGCTCCTAATATAATTGCGAACTGAAAACGTATACCAACCTTAGCTTCTAGCTTAATACATTTTATTTGGTAATTGCTGGTAATTAATTCTTATTTCCAATATAAACAAATGGTATAATTTTATGTATTATAATCTGTCTTGCGGCTGCGCTTATCATCACTCAAATGATCTCTGGTAATAAGTACCTAACCCCTCAGACGTTGATAAGCCGAGTACAAAAACGGGTCATTTTAGTCCGGCTCAACGATAACAAAAGCAAACAAGAGGAACTCAGCACATATATATGCAAATACAGTATATATAAGAGTCCAGCTCAACGATAATAAACGCAAACAGGAAGAACTCAAGTTTCTTTGCTTAGCGTTTCTACCTGGGAAGTCGCTCCGAAAGATCGCTCTCTTGGAACACCCTGTATTTCCGGTGCTCAGGCAGCTGTTGATTCGTATAGATTCATTATCTCCCATTTAGTTGTCTTTCGACTGAGCTACTTGTAGGTCGTGCGATGAGATCTGTGTGTTTCGTCTTGCTGCTGTTTTGGTTCTCCAGCCAAAGCGAAGCTGATAAAAAGGTGTCCTGCAAGGATGAGCAGGGCCACGATGTGGATTGGTGAGAGTTTTAGTTAATTGTCTTAATATTTCCAGCTAAAAGCTATTGCAGTTAGTATTCCATTTAAAATAAATATTGTCATAACTGAACACATACCTTGTTATTCCCACTAATTCTTTTCGCAAATACGGATGACTATTTGTAAATGTGAGGATATTAGAGAACTTTTAAGTGTGTTTAGTGATATAACGACCAATTTTATAAACAAATAATAATGATCGCTTCCAGAAACGGTTTATATTATGATTTATATTGTACATTTTCTTATATAATCAAAAAAGATCCAAGATATGAAGAAATGCTTTGTAGCTAAAGTAAGTTCTAAGTTCTAAGGCCTAATCATGGCTTATCTGTGTTTTTTTCCCATTCTATATTTTCGCCTAAGCAATATATAAAATATAAACAAATTTGCAATTGAACAAAATTAAATCCCCATTTATTTTTCCCGCACAGGTGGCACTTGTACAAGTTGCCCAAACACTATCAGCACAATGACTTGGGCAAGGACGTCACTGGGCTCCGGTACTTGTATGTGACCAGCCAGAACTATGAAACCTGGCAGCTGTCCGGCAAGCGGATCAGCGACCCCCAGTCCCTACCGGCCCAGACCCTTAATCCCCTAAACGCCGATCCAGGGCATGTCCTGCTGGCGGCCTACAATGATCAGCAGCCCAACGGAACCGTCTTTAGCAACGGGGGACATGCCAAGGGAGTGGTGGCCAGCGACGGAGAAACGGCGATCTGGCTCGTCCACTCGGTGCCCCATTATCCCACGGTTCCCGACTACTCGTACCCCACATCCGGGGAGCAGTACGCCCAATCGATGCTCTGCGTCACCCTGAAGGCCGAAGATCTGGAGAAGGTGGGTCAGGTGCTGGTCTACAACGAACCGCACTTCTACTACGAGCGCAATCCCCTGGTCGGTCGGTCCGAAGAACTGTTTCCGAGTCTGGAGAGAGCTCTGCATGGCCAGTGGCGTACGGAGTCGCCATTCCAGAAGGAAGTGGAGCTGCGCAGTTTAGACGGCAAGAAGTTCCGGCTTTTCGGCAAGAGTGGACGGGCCAATGTGGAACTGTACGCCGATGTGGTGGCCCCGGCTCTGGATGTCAGCCTCTTTGTAGAGGCGTGGCGCGATGGTGCCGGCAATCTGCCAAACAGCTGCGAGAAATCCGACAAGGTACTGAACGTCGAGTCCATCTCGAATCTGGAGCTCTCGGTAGGCTTCAAGACAACCCAGGACCACTCAAAGTGGGCGGTGTCCCGTCCGAGCGGCGTTCTTATCTATCACTGGCGCGTCGGCGGTGGGGATTGGATTTGTGTCGGCGACATCAACCGCCAGCAGGGTCAGCTGCAGCGCGGCGGCGGAACGGTATGCCACAAGAGTGCAAGGGTCTCGAATCTGTACCGCCAGCTGGTCGCCAACTACGACAAGTGTGCCGAAGAGTAACATGTTCCAAGAAAATATTGTCAAACAGTGCACTGCAATTTAAATAAACGAGAACTAACTCGGAAAACTAACTGAATGAACTGAATTTCTGAACAAAATTTTGAATAATATTTAATAATAATATTAAACTAGTTTCTACACCCAGGTTAGTTAAAAACAATCATCACCAGGTGGCGCTATATTGCTCATGACCGAAAATTCTGGCAACTCTGGTCACTCATGAAAAAAAGTCTGGCAATACTGGTAAATATCCGAAAAGTTGTCAGACAGTTGGCAACCAACGTTGATTTAGCTATTTTTGGTTATTAAAGCAAAATATCCACAGTTTCTAAGCAGTGAGAGAGAAAGATACGCAAATAGTTTAAACCGGCTGTTAGTGAGCGCCGTTTTAAAGGCCGGTATCCAGTTGGGAGATAATTGCATGGCGTTAGGAGATTATCTTAGTACATATTTCCAGAGCGCAGATATTCCGCGCGGACTACGACGCTTTCAAAACGACATATCTCCGCGCGGAGTATGACGCTTTCAAAACGACATAGCTCCTCCGAACTCAAAACGACATATCTCCGCGCGGAGATATGACGCTTTCAAAACGACATAGCTAATCCGAAGTCAGAATGACATATCTCCGCGCGGAGATATGACGCTTTCAAAACGAGATATCTCCGCGCGGAGTATGACGCTTTCAAAACGACATAGCTCCTCCGAACTCAAAACGACATATCTCATTTTTTCAACACAAAATTTTTTCAATCTAAATTGTCAAAAAATTGACCGAAAATTAAAAATCGAGTTTTAAATGCAGAAAAGTTCTCCTTTAAAAACTAAGAAGAAAAACCCAAACCAGACTGAAATCGGTCGAGTTTAAGCTAATAATGTACATCTAATATGTATATGTGAAAATAGACAATCTGCAAGGCAGCTTCCTTTTTCTTTATTCACAAATTTATAAATTGCCAAGAAAAAAAGGTAAACAAAGTGTCTTTAAGTGTCTCTTTCACTCTTAGATACGCGAGAACATAGAGAGTCTGTAACGGAACTTTGTGCGTCACAAGAAAAGGACAAGAGAAAAGAAAAAATTTGCGCGTGGAAGCACAGACAGGCGAGGAAAACAGAAAAAAGTAAATAGTTTTGTCTCACTCACCCTTACATATGTTGTTGCTGCAAATTCCAAACGTAGAATTGGTAGACGAAAACACACATAAGAAAAAGGAAAAAGCATAGTATTTGTTGAAGGTTTTCGGACTTTTTAAAGTTTTGCTTTTGCACAGAACAAAATTAACCAGCCAAAACAAATGCACTGAACTTGGCTTTGGTTTAGAAACAAAAAACACGACAGCAACCCGGTTGCAGTTTTGCGATTATCAAGGCCTTGTGCCGACTTTTTTCATACTTTACACTTCACCGCGGGGCGCAACAATTTTCCGCATTTTTGGCCACTGGTTTTTCCGCACTCGCGTAGGGAAAACTTCTTTATTTTCCAACTTTTACCGCGGCGGCGATCTTTTATTTTTCCATCCGTTCCGTCGCGCCAAAAATTAAAAATGAAAATGAGCGTACTCTTTGCTCTCTCGCTTTCAGTATCTACAGCTGAAACGGGAGAGCTACCGAGAGAGGACGCGCAGCGACAATGGAAGGCGGCAATGTTTACACTTCGTGGCGTGCGGCTAGAGAAGCGAGAGAGCAATATCAGCTGTTCACTTCCAAAAATCTTTTAGTTTTGATCGGAACTGACGCTAGCTTGAATCTTATTGTCCTAATTGGGTTAAATAAAAATAAACAAGAAATGATGATCAAATGTTTACACTTCGTGGCGTGCGGCTAGAGAAGCGAGAGAGCAATATCAGCTGTTCACTTCCAAAAATCTTTTAGTTTTGATCTGAACTGACGCTAGCTTGAATCTTATTGTCCTAATTGGGTTAAATAAAAATAAACAAGAAATGATTATCAAAAAACTCCTTAGGTGTCCTCGATTTTTAAGTAAAAAATGTACACATTTTTTTTTTTTTTATACCATGTACCGTAGGTACAAAGGTATATTAATTTCGTGCAAATGTATGTAACAGGCAGAAGGAAGCATTTCCGACCCCATAAAGTATATATATTCTTGATCAGCATCAACAGCCAAGTCGAGATATGTCGTTTTGAGTTCGGAGGAGCTATCTCCGCGCGGAGATATGTCGTTTTGAGTTCGGAGGAGCTATGTCGTTTTGAAAGCGTCATATCTCCGCGCGGAGATATGTCGTTTTGAGTTCGGAGGAGCTATGTCGTTTTGAAAGCGTCATACTCCGCGCGGAGATATCTCGTTTTGAAAGCGTCATATCTCCGCGCGGAGATATGTCATTTTGAGTTCGGAGGAGCTATCTCCGCGCGGAGATATGTCGTTTTGAGTTCGGAGAAGCTATGTCGTTTTGAAAGCGTCATATCTCCGCGCGGAGATATGTCGTTTTGAGTTCGGAGGAGCAGGAAAGTTCTCCTTTAAAAACTAGGAAGAAAAACCCAAACCAGGCTGAAATCGGTTGAGTTTAAGCCCAAGTTACGATAAAAAAAAATGAAGAAGTTCGCGATTTCTGAGCCCATTTTTTTCAACACAAAATTTTTTCAATCTAAATTGTCAAAAAATTGACCGAAAATTAAAAATCGAGTTTTAAATGCAGAAAAGATCACGATTTCTGAGCCCATTTTTTTCAACAAAAATTAAAGGGGTTACATCGTCAAAATTGACAAAGAT
>VNJV01005036.1:0-15299 GCA_008042635.1 Drosophila nikananu | reverse complement strand
AAAAAATCAAGAAAACGCTAAAAAGTACAGATAAAAAACGTCTTGGGTCTGCAGTTTTCGTTTGCTGGTTATCCGAGCCCTCTCCACAGTCTTTTGATTTATGCAGTTGACGTCGTAAACTGTTGCAGTTTCTGTATTTTGATACGGATTAGGGTTTGGAGGGATGGTTTTTTTTTAGGCTTTTTAGGGGTTTTAAAAGCCATTCTAAGAGCGAAAAGAAATTCTAAAAGTTTGAGTACTTATTTTTATTTTAACATTTTTATTCCCTACTTATATATATATATATATTTTATATTATTTTTTATATTTATCTATATCTATTTATAAAAAGAGCATCAAACAGTTGCAGTTCAACCTTAAAAGTATCCAATTTCCAGAACAAATTATACAGATTCTTCCTTATGCACATTTTTGGCTTGAGATTTTTTCTGTGAAAATAAAACAAGGCCTAAAAACTAAGGGTTGCCAAGCTGCCAATATTGAGTTATTCATCGTTTGGTTGGTTTTGACTGAAAAGTAAGTCAGAAATCTTGTTATGAATGCGACAAGCGTCTGGGTTATGTGTGCCTGCAAATGGCAGGTAATTCATGTGGAAACTGAGTGCTTTTTTGCTGTTTGCTTTTGTGTTTATTATATTTTTGGAGGTGCCTTTGCGATGAATGAAATGAGCTCTCAGCCTTGCGAACTGCTTCCGCTCGGCGGCTATTATTATTATTATTATTATTATTATTATTTTTGTGTCTCTGTCTGGCCGGGTCTTATTGTTCAATTATAATTTGTACAACCGACTGACACTTGTATGAAGGTTAGACTTTGGCGAATTATGCTTCGAGGCATAATTTCAAGTGTTAAGATACATATAATGAAATTACTTCATTCGCATTGTGGCCTGAAGTTGAGGTGAGTTGATTTCCCATTGTTGCGGTCAAGTGGGCTAATGACTCTTGGTAACTTGAGATGCTGGCCATAAAAGTGTGATTTGTGTAATGGTTTTTTTGTGGACATGCCAATTTATTGCGATCCCCCTGCTTGGAGCTGTCAGCGGCATGCCAGCGCCTATTTCTGCGGCTATCGAATATCAAATTTTCAGTTTTCGAATTCCCAAGCCTCGTTTGCATATGACACCAAAAAAATACATAAGACAAAAAGGTTACTTCTAACGATGCCGTGTGTGTGGATCGATAAATGCTGTCACCTTTTTTGCGTTTCGCATTGGACTCCAAATATTTGCATAAATTTCCGTAGAAGCATTCCCCCCCACCTGTGCTCACCTGTTCCAAAAAAATGCGCAGTTCAAACCGGGGCTTCGTTGCCTCGAAACTCATTTTCAAATTTTTGTTTATGCGCTCACGACTTGGCCATAAAGTGCTTGGAATATTTGCAAAGTCTGGCACTGGCTCTGGCCAGTTACTTTCACATTTCCCATTGAAATTCAATTACGAAACCCGCCCAAAGGAAAGGGGAAATCAATGCAGAAAGTGTTAATATTTATTAATTGATTGAGGGGAGAAAACCCCCTAAAGCTACAATTTGTACAGGGAAGTAAAGGCAAGGATTTAAGGGGAATTTAAAATGCTATTAGAAATGGGAAGTGTAAAAATATTTGAGCAACAGTTTTTGCTACAAAGCATAAATTGATTGAGCGGGTTTTTAAAGTTCAAGATTTTACCTTGACTAATAGGAAATATCAATTTAAAATGTTAGAGTTTAAAGTACATTAAAAAAAGCTAAATAACAAATAAATAAAGAGAAATAAAACCAAGATAAATGTGAGAAAATATTTGAAAACACTTACCTTAATAATAATTTCTAGTATATTTCAAAAACCATTTAGTTTTGCCTGTTTTATGGCTTAATGCTTGACTGCTTCAAAGTTCAACCGAATTAATGGTAGCCATTCAGCAGCTTTGTGTTTCTGTTGGCCATTTGATTTATCAGTTATCCGATTATATAACAATGTATTTATCCAATTAAGAGGCGGGGCTCACAATTCATTTGACTCTGTGGCATCATCTGATCATCGTCATCAGTTCAAGTCGTTTTGTAGCTTGTCATATGCAAATTGCGTATACGCCCCGATGGCAGCTTAACGCAAAATGTCAAGCTCACTCCCGCGATCTGTCACTGAACTTGTCTCTCTCTCTCTAAAAATAAAACAATTGCAAATCTTTCTCTCATTAATAGTTGATCCTCGTCTAACGAGCGTTTTCCGGCCAGGGGAAATACTTGGCCAGTGATGCAATTGAGCTCCATGGCTCTGATTTACAGTCAAGATACGTACGATAGCCTCACAATTGAAGGCATTGAAATTGCATTAAGATGGTTGATAAATCGCCGCTTGAGCTTTGAGCTGGCAATGATTGTTGCACAGTAAAATTAGACTACAGTCAAAAGATACTAAAAGTAAATGAAATACACTTTATATAAACTTTATACATGAGCCTGCCAAATGTCAATTATATTAATTTTACTGAACAAGGGGCTTTCGGCCACATTGTCTTAGGAAGTATTAGATGGAAAATGTTCATATTCCAAAGGAAATATTCTCTAAGTAAAGGTAGTTCAGTTTTTAATATATTTTCTATTTTCTAACTAATTTTCTCAGTGTGTCACGAGTGGGTGGCGCTCAGCCGGGGTCGAGGTGCTGATGATGATGATGATCGGTTCGTCAAAGGCGATCACCTATCTCGCTTAACGACTTCAAACGTTTTGCAATTAACTCAAATACTGTATTTACAAGCCACCCCCCCTTCGAATAGTTTCGATCTCCGATCTGCGATCACCGATCGCCGTCATGGCTATAACATGGCTATATCATAATTTACAACTTGGAGACGTCGGTCAGGCTCCGGCGCACGCGTTCACCGCAACTCTGTTTTCGATTATGCGCCTCATGGGTCTCGGCGGTCCTAAGACTTCATCTGCGGCGGTCCATGTACATATATATACAGTATCATACCCCCATGATCCCGTCTCGATCCCAGGCCAGCGAAAAAAAAATAACCATTGCGCTGGCCTTGATGGCTGCCTGCCCCCAGGCGGCGTTTTGTATCTCGCGCTTGCATCTTGTATGGGGTATCTTTTGGCTGCCGCCTGCTGCTGCAGAATTTGTTAGCCTGTCGTAAACTGCGCCAAATCGCATAAATTATAAACGCCAAGCCCCGTTTATCGATATGCAAAAATAGCAACAACAAAATTATATACAATATCGTGTTTTCCCAGGCGAAAGTGTCGATATGCCTTGAACCGAGAACGGTGGTTTCTTTTTGCCTTGCGGCCGGCCGGCAATTTCTTTTAATTGATTTTCAACAGTCGTGTGAGCTTTTCTTGTCTCTCTCCCTCTTTAAAGTCTAGACAACGCCAACGCATGAGATGCGGTTCGGCTGACAGGTGTTGATTGAAATGACCCAAAAAAAAAATTAGAAGAAAAAAAGACGGACCAAGGAACAATGCCTTGAAGATGGAGACATGAGTTTCACACTTTCGGGGTGTTTATAAACAGCTGGGAGAAACATTTTTAGGAAAACAACTCAATCACATTAATGAGAAGAGTCTCCGTCGCAGGGGAAAAATATCAAATGACTTGACGGGTTTAAACTATAGGGCAAAATCTATTGTAAGCACTTAGGGCGGAAAATAAACTGATGAATTCTTTGTAGTTTGTATGTCAACTACATCATTATTTGATGATGGCAAAATCTAGATTCATTTAACTAACAAATTAAATTGGTTATTGTCTTCAAAGCATTGTATATTTACTATTTATTTATTATATATAATTTTAAGCTTAAAAGAACTTAGTAACCGAAATCTTTATCATAAATTAGAATTCTTTTTTGTGATGATCATGTTTACTACGCTTTTAATTATACTTGGAAGTCGAACATATGTATTTCACATAGCATTAAAAGCAAACTCACCATAGTTAAACTATATTTCTAATGAATAATATTATAAAAATACCCTTTAAACACCCACATTCTCTGGAAAGGCACAGATATTGTCTATGTTCGAATGTAGTTTTATTTTTTTCTTGTGGCTTGTCGAACTCTGCTCTGTAAAAACAATAAATATAAATAAACATATTGCCGGCTGTGACGCACTCGCGCTCAGTGACAGTTCCTCCGATAAGATAACACCGGCACGCACTCACATCGTTCATAAAAAAAAAGAACATATATATGTATATATAGTTTACACTGTGTCAAGTTGCATGTCATGCAAGTCCGGTAATGATCGGCACTTTAGAACTATGTATGAACCGAGGACAATCAAGCAACATGCAACTCTGGGAATACTTGAGTTAGAAAGCAATACATTTGGAAGAGATGACATTTTTGAATAGTTTTATAATTAAAGGTAATTAAGAAACTCTTTTGAAATGTAATGAATGAAATTTAAATCGAAAATGGACATGAAGCTACAGAATTTATGTGAATAAAGAAGAAAGTTCAAGGACTTATGAAACAGGTGAAAGTTTAGAAGGAACAAGGAAACAAATTAACAGAGGCAATAAATATACATTTTAAATATTATAAATACTAGTACATCTTTTATTATTTATATGTAATGAATTTAGTAGAATTAATCTCTAAACTCTGTTATTTATTCTGTATTTCTTACCAAGTATCTGTAGTTTTTCAAGTTCTCTAGTAACCTCATTGATCTCAACCACATTAGCTGCAACCAGCAATCGCTAGCGTTCTTATGACTCCCACTCCGCGGTCTTTTCTGTCTCTAATCAAAATGTTTGTAAACTTAATTAAATGTTTGCTCTGTGGACAACAACTATCAATTGTTGCACTATTTACACAATTGCCGCCTTGTAGGGCAAGTAAGCGATGTCAAGTCGCCGTCTCTGTCGCCGGCTATCAGCGGATTGTCTATTGAACCCCAAGTGGCAGCCCATGAAATGATCGTTTTATTTCATTATTAGTAGTTGCCTCGAGTATTGATTTTGTAATTTATGTTAATTAGCCTTAGGCTTTTGTTTTTTCTACGGAAATATGAATATTGTATAAGGCGGCAACGAAATTTCATGCTCTATGAGCTGGCCGAGAGAATTTCTACAAAAATGTCACGGAATTGTTTGTATTTTTTTGTAAACCCTCGGAGTTTGGAGCTAAGTGAGCCGGTTTCCGTTTCTGTTGAACTGTTAGGTTTTTTTTTTGTTCTGCTATTCATAAACAAGTTTTGTGTTTTAGCCAGTGGATTTCACGGCTTTTAATTATGCGTTAGTGGACTCCCTCATTGCTTTAATGTGGTTATAAATTGCCGCAATTATTTATGCGTCACACCCAATCGATTTTAGTTTTGCCAGAGGCTCTTCGCTGCCCACTATTTTCACAATGGAATGATTATCAAGTTTTTTTTGCAACTATTCTTTGGTACTGCTTTCTTTTCTTGCTTGTTTGTAAGCTTAATTATTCCAGAACTAAAGAATTTTATGGCCAGCCGTGTAACACTCATTAAACTTGTCAACTCAAATTAGTTTACCAGAATATCTCTCTTAATGACCTGGTCCTCTGTCCCCAAGATATCTCACTTTGGCATGTAGCAACTTTATTTCCCAACGCAGCTTCTGTGTGTCTGATTTAATGATGCCTTTGGCTCCGGCTCCGGCTGGAAGATCAAAAAGCCAGGATAGGGCGACACCTTTCTAAAATCATCAATCATGGCAAATGCTTCCGCTTCTAGCACTTTGCCCAGACCCCTCAGATACAGTGATACAAATACAGATACCAGAGTCGGCAGAGGTTACACTGAACGGAATTATGCTAGTTGCAAGAACAAATGTAGAACAAATGGTTAAAAACAATTTTGGTAAAAGTGAATATAATAAATGCAATCAATTAATATTATGCCAAGGAGTTAGTTTGAAGAACTTCCGCCTATGTAAAGAGATTCCTTTCTGATTCAAAATCTCCTACACATTTTTGAAGTGCACAAAATGTCTTTCTTATTTGTTTTACGACAAATTAAGCTATACAAAATATCTTAACAAATAAAAAAAGGTTTTAATTAGATTAGCAACATACATCGGCAGGAAAAGACTAAAATGATATATGGAAAAATATCGCACTTAGTAGCATACCGAAAACAGTTTTTATTGTAATATTTAGAGTTTTTAGATATTGAAAATTGCAGGAAAAGTTTGATTTCTTACAGGAAAGTCCAAAATTGCAACAAAAAGATACCGACAAATTTCAGAATATTTTAAAAATCATTTCAACATTTACAAATATATTTCTTATTGACTATCGCTTCAAATAGTAATGAAATATCATTAAGCCCATATATTCAGCCCTGCTTAGTTCTTATAAAATTCAGATAATCGCTTCGATGTACAATTTTCTGCATGTGTAATCGCCAGTTCGGTTATCGGGCGTCCACACAGTTTTGGAATTGGAATTGGATTCGGAATCGGGCTGTTTGGGTGTTGGAGCGGCTTACTCGTTACGAACTGGTTTTCGACTAAGCAGTCACTTACTTATATTTATTAATTATCGTATCGATAGCTCTCTCGTTTGAGCTCGGCCCCCGGGGGCTAAAAGCCCGAAAAAAAACTACTACTAACAACAAAGATACACTTGGCATTGTGGGGTATCGCCTCTTTTTTTCAGAGGGTTAGTTCTCGGATTGGTTTGTTCTTTAACGATCGTCAGCAAACAAAAACAAAAAAAAAGCGACAACCAAAACAAACACAAAAGATATACAAAACGCATACAAGAGCGCGCTAACAGACACACTGATAGTCGGCACACACAGTTTCAGAGCATAAAGTTCAGGCCGCGTCGAACTCGTGAAGTTTTTCTCCCGGCAGCGCATTCAGTTCGATTCCGGCGATTTTCGAGCGCGGAGCGTTTACCTCGCACCGAAAACAATACGTAAAAAATACAAAAAAAAAAGATATAACAAACACGAAACTAAATCTGAAAAGCTAGTGAGTCAGTAAGCAAATTGCATCAGTGAGTGAGATTTTCTAAATCTAAATGCTTCGTTGCCATGGCCGTGTCGCCTTCGGAGTTGATTAATTTCGGGGCATAGAATTTCCATTAGCCTAAAAATAAGTGCGTCCATCGGTGAGCGAAAGCCAAAGTCAAATGCTAATTAAATGCCATCGCCGAAAGTCGACCACTAAAGGCCATTAAGAAGTCGCGTACGCGGTTGGGCAATGACTCGTCTTGGTCGTCACGCCGGCGATATGATGACGGTGCTCCCCGATTCCGAGTCCATACTAATCGGGGGCTACGATGAGTCAAAGTTTAACGAGAAGATAACCCACCTGACGCCCACCGAGCAGGAAGCAGTCAGGCGCTTCTGGAGGTAAAGGGAGATAATGGGGCCAAGTGTCCCGATCGATATCGCAGATCCGATTTGTGCAAGGGCGGTGGCGAAAAGTTAATAGCAAAAAAATTAAAACAAAAAAAAATATATATCAGCAGTTTATCGGATGTGATTTTGTGTGTGTGTTTTTGTTGTGCGGAGGTGTTAAAAGGTGTGAGCTTAAGTGCGAGTTTTGTGTGGCAATGAGCTAAAGTCAACAAATAAATGGTTATTTAATAACAGATCTGATGGGAACAGGAAACCTTAAAATTTAAGTGCTTTGTGTTTGGGAATTGATTTTTAAATATATTTTTTTTGTTAAGAAATTTTTAAGGAACTTGTTTCATATACAACTAGTTTTTTAATTTCGCAGAAATAACTTTTATATTGTTTTCTGCTGAATTCGGAAAAACTGAAGTTGTAAAATTTAGTTTAATTCAATTTGTATTTATTGATTCATCCGAAATATCGAATTCTAAGTACATAAACTATATATTGAAAATGTAACAAAATATTTTTAAATATTTGCTAACCCATATTAATAGTTTTGTAGATGTTTATAATATAATTAGAACATAATTAGTATTTATTTCTTCCAAAGGGGTTTCCCCTTGTTTTTCAAATTAAACTTGTCATTTTGTTACATTTTTAAATTTCCATTTTGAATTATACAAAGTAATTGTTACAGAAAATTTTTTTATAAATTTTATTCATTTAATGTGCCATAATTTTTTAAATAATATATTTCATTAATAAAATGTTTACAGATTTCAAAGGGTGTATTACAATATTTCACAACTTGTTAACTTTTGTGTGCAAATTATGGTTTTAAAACAATTTGTATTAATTTTGTAAAGGGTTTATATATACCTATATTATTTAAATTAAACTACTTGTAGTAAATGTCACAAAATTTGTATGGATGGGTGTTTTTTAAATAAAAAACAAACTATCAACCAAATAAAAAGTGTACAAAAAGAGTTCCAAAACCGCATCTCAAAAACCCCATCCAATTATAATAATTTCTAATTATGACAGCGATCGCACAAACACTAGGAAAAGGCGCAACAAATTGCGGCTAGACAAATGTAGAAGGCAGAACATAAAAACAACAAGTTTCGTGTATCATAATCATAAACACGCTTATTAATTTGGTCTGCAATCCAAAAATACGCGATGCCGCAACCGTTCCACATGAATGCAGCCTGAGTCGGAGGCGGAGGCAGTGCGTCCATGTCCCCATGTCCATGTCCATGACAGGCCTTTTCCATTCATGTAACATGCATACGAACGCAGGCAGCAGCATAAATCAGTTGACGCATAAATTTTCATTTTACATAAATTTTCAAATCGGCCAAAAAGATGGAAACGTGAAAAATGAGTCGATAAATATGGCAGCAAATTGCCAGACGGCTTTCAATTTGACTTCTACACAACATGTTTTTTATATATTAAATATAAATCTCTAATTTATTTATATTTTATATTATTTTTTATATTAGCAAAGGCCAAAACATGACAGGTAATTAATTGGTTAGGTAACGGCCGTCGAGTTGGCTAATTGCATTAGGACAATTTGGCGGAATCTCCTCCATTGACTACCCATTCCCTCTGCTCCTCGGAAACGAAAAACAAATTATAAATAATTGCAGTTTCCGCTTCTCCAGCAAAGTGGAAAAATGAAAAATGCTGCACGCATGTTACGTTTTCCAGGAAAACCGAATGAAAATTGGAGTAGGGATCACGGCGGCGGCAAAGTTCACTAATGAGTTCTCTGCTGGCAGGGATCGCGAATGGGTAGGGGAGGAGTGGGTACAGGGACTGAGGCTGGACGAGAACCATTCCTCCAAAGATTATTGGGGATTTTGTGGCGCACGCTCTCGAATATTTCCAAAGATGTTTCCAAATACCGAACAAAGGGGGCGACAACAAGAACTCAAAACGCTGACAGCTTGATATATTTTATTATAATTTCTTCCCTCCGGCAAGTGTGATTTCTATCTTTATCTGCTCCTCTTTTTTGAGAGTTTCCCCAAGTAAACAGGGAATATTTTCGTATACTGAAGACATTTAATAGAAAAAATATAATGAAAAGTTTTTTTCAAACAGGCTTTTTGACCTACATTAATTTGTCTTGAAAAAGATATGAAGAATAGCTTACTAAATTTGTAACAATAATTTGTTGATAATTTTATCGAATAAATATTCAATAAATTCAATAAATTCAAGACTTTTTAATATTTTCCATATGATATTGAAAGCGAGTCAAATCACACTTCCCCCTCAATTTATTGTTAATTCAGGCACACACATTAAAGTAGATTTCTTTAAGGCAACAGAACAACTAAAAATATAATAAAAATATTTTCTTTCCCCCTTTTTTCTCCCTGTGCAGCTGTGAATTTGTCACATTCCGTGTCGTGTGTGCCTTGCATTGATTTATTTTTAAACCCTTGATAGCAAAAGTAAATACAGTCCGTCGCTTCTCGTAGCATTTCGCAAGTGCCGGCCTCTTCGCTCTGTTATTGTTTGCTCAGGCCGTGTAATCTTTATACTATATGTCTTATATTTGTTATTGTTTTCTTTATTTGCCAATTTCCTAACAAGAATTTTCTTTTTTTCCAGGTCGCTGGTTTTGCGAAGTCAACGCGCCTTCATTGAGGAAAATGGTAAGTTGAACAAAAAGCTGCGTGGGCCCCGGCCATAAAAACCGAGTATAAAGTATAAAAACGTGTCTCAGACCCACATGGCGCTGGCATTCTGGTATTCTGCAGCCACCAGATGGGATGTGGGTCAACCTAACGCCCGCACAGAAATCCGCAAAGCCGGGCCAACACCACAAACACCAACACCAACACCCACCGTCGTGTTAACACAATACACTTAACTTAAGGCCGAAAAGGCAAATTTGTCACAGCGGCGCCGTGGCAACGCACTTTTCCAGAGTCCAAGACCAACCCACGCTGGTTTAGAAAGATATATCGCAGCATTCGGACTCGACTCCCTAATGGAAATCACTTTTGGCAAGACCCACACTCCCAGCTTTCCGCAAAAAATGCAGCTTTTAATTAAGCCAAAAACTGAGCCACAAACTGGTTTCCCGGCTTAAAGGCAAATATTTTCTTTGATATCAAAAATAGCTTCGTTTTTTGTTTTCGTTACCAATTTATGACAAGCGGATGTGAGTTGACAGTGGGCGTGGCAGGCTTTGGTAGGTCATGTCTTGCTCAGTTTTTCGGCCTCCGCTAATTGAAGCAATTAAAATGGCCAGCCATTTCAGCTCATTAGCCACACACGAAGTGTTTACCATAATTTTTGTGAAAAGCCTAAAAACGACTAAAGTTTATGACACGTTGAAAAATCATTAAAAATAAAATACAAAAGCCATAAACCAGTGCAGCAGCCGCCTCAAGAAGCAGCTGAAAGGGACAACTTTAATTGGGTAATTAAAATGAGTAGCCACGAGTAGGGCGAATCGCGTCTGGGGAGCACTAAAAAAATAATTAAAGGGAAAAGCAATATGTGCAAGGAAATAAAAGGAATTGAGGTGGAAATATTCATATTTTTATAGAGGCAAAAATTATTTTCTTGGAAATATAAATTAGTTTTTTGTTTAATAATTTGTTTGCTTTTATTTGGGAGTTACAATCATGGAAAACTCAAATTAAAATTATTATATACAAAAAAGAAACTAAGTTTAAATACCCTTGCAGTAAGTATTTAAACTGGGGTCTATTTAAGGATTCGGTTTTTTTCTTTTTCGATTGTTCTCAGATTATATAAATTTTGAGTGAAGCATGTTAACAAATTGTCAAAAATTGGCCAAAAATTAGAAATCTAGTTTTGAATGCAGAAAAGTTCTCCTATAAAAAACAAGAAGAAAAAACCAAACCAGACTGAAATCGGTTGAGTTTGAGCCAAGTTATGCCAAAAAAACCTTTTAGGGGTTACCGATTTTTAGGACACAAATTTACCAATTTTTTTTAGAAAAGGAAAAATGGTCAAAAATTTTTCAAAAATTAGAAATCTAGTTTTAAATGCAGAAACGTTCTCCTATAAAAAACAAGAAGAAAAAACCAAACTAGACTGAAATCGGTTGAGTTTGAGCCAAGTTATGACCAAAAAACCCTTTAGAGGTTACCGATTTTTAGGACACAAATTAACCAATTTTTTAGGAAAAGAAAAAATGGTCCAAAAATTTTCAAAAATTAGAAATCGAGTTTTGAATGCAGAAAAGTTCTACTATAAAAAACACGAAGAAAAAACCAAACTAGACTGAAATCGGTTGAGTTTGAGCCAAGTTATGACCAAAAAACCCTTTACCGATTTTTAGGACACAAATTTACCATTTTTTTTAGAAAAGGAAAAATGGTCAAAAATTTTTCAAAAATTAGAAATCTAGTTTTAAATGCAGAAACGTTCTCCTATAAAAAACAAGAAGAAAAAACCAAACTAGACTGAAATCGGTTGAGTTTGAGCAAAGTTATGACCAAAAAACCCTTTAGGTCTTACCGATTTTTAGGAAATTATTATTAAAACATAGTTTCAGCCTTATTACCAAGTTCAAATTCAACTATTTTATAACAGAATATGTTTATAGTCACCGGATAAGTGCAGATTTCCTCTCACACTCTGCAAACGTTGATTGAAAATTATAGCCATTTGGCATCGAGTAGAGTATCTTGATTATGGCTAATATACCCATTATTCACTTATTTTATATTTGGCTTTGGCATTTTCCTTTTTTTTTCTCGTTTTTAGTCAGCTGTCAAGTGAGTTTGGGGCATGCAATTAGATCGAACAGCGTTGCACGTGTTTTGCATAATTAAATTTTTTCGCTTTCCGATAATTTGCGACTGTTGCAGCTCTGGCTCTTGCACCGTTAGCTTCATTAGCCGTAGCAGCTGCAACTGCGAATTCCGCCTACCTCCGGGATAAAGCCCCCATATGAGCAAATTGTGCACATGTCTCAGTCCGTCGGCCAAGCAACCAGTTTGGAATTGGTGTGCAAAATACCCTGGGTTAAGGAGGTACATGGGGGCTTACATTACAATAGAAATATTTAAAATATTTCAAGAGAACAATCTAACAAAGAAAATACCACTTTGGTCACTTTAGACTCTTAAGATATTTGAAATTTCAAGCAGAAGTCACTCAAGCTTTTGAAATCATTTAGATAGAGACTCCTATACAATTTGGGGCTTATGTACAAGGAATGACTGTTTAAATTTTTTATGCTGTAAATAAAGCATTTATTTTTGAAACTAAATTAAAAGTACAGATAGTAGATAGATATAGTTATATAAAATGTATATACTTATATGGAAAATATAGTAAACATTTTTTAAAGGCATTAAAATTGCTGTACAACCCTCCCAAAGTGTATCCAGATTTCCACAGACTTCACTACCTTTAAATTTCATTCACAACTCGATCTCATTTCGTATGCTGGGCAGCAGCGGCATCATTCACCCAAACGCCTACGCCGAAAATGTAGTCATTACGAGCGGGGACTGATCAACATGGAAACGCTCACGATATAATGATAATGATCACCATGATGATCGGTGGACAGGGAGACTGGAGCACACGGCTACATTGAGCATGATCGTAATTCAGAGCTCGCGTTCGAGCTGGCTTAATTTCTTAATTTTTATGTGAGTCGGGTGCGAGAATACGATTTATGTGACTTTATGTAGGCGCCCTTATAAGGCTCTGGAGATTGTCGTGTAAATGAAGTTGTAAATTCAGCGAAAACAGATTGTATTTAATTTTTGCAAATTTGCTGTGAAAGTGGGACAGCACTTAAGGGGTTTCTTTGAATTTATATAGTATTTATTTATGCTAAAACAGATTGTTTAATATCTTAAGGAAGCTGTGGGAGTTGTGTTTTAGGATCCTGATTAAAGTATCTTTTGCTTATATATTATATCACGCTCAATATCATATGAAACATATCGTATACTTTAAAATATTAACTTTTTAAATATCATATATCTCAATATTGTTGAATAAAAATATACAAAGCTCTACAAAATTGTTAATTTTAAAAATCTTGGTACAACGCCGTTTAGTCTCTTACAAAAACCAATAGATAATCACCTAGTATTAAATGCCCCTCAATTTAGGGGACATTTATGTGAAACCACATGCCTGGCACGCCCACAAATTCGAGATTTCAAAAAATACTAACCAAACGAGAAGCCAAATTTGAATGGAGACTGATTCGGCGATTAAATGTGTCTACAGGCAGTGGGTGGGTGTGGTGTCTGAGTGTGTGAGTGTTGCCTGCTATCGATGATAATTAAGCCGGTGAACAGATTTGGCCGTAACCCTGAAGCCGCCAGCTAATTACGGCCACTGCTCTTCGCTCGCTGCTCATCAATATGCGCGGCCTCTTAACACGTATACGCCGCATTGGCCCCGGCAACACTTTCACAACCACTGACACGCCCACAACCGATGGCAACCGATGCGTTGTGTTAAAGCCCACGCTTTGGCTTTACAATTCTTGATGAATGAAAAGTGAAAATCAGAGAAGATTTTCTTATGCCAGCCAGTTCGCCAACAGATGGCGACAGCCGGGAGCTTTATTCCCAAGCAATTTCCACGATTTGATAAGCGTGGCTAAATGCCGGCCGCGTATCTTATCGGTTCTAATTTGCTGCATTATGAATAAAACGAGAATTTAATACTCTTCAGTTGGTTGAAGGTTCGCCTGGCAGGCACAGCGATTCACGGCGTATTTTCCTTGATTTTTTTGAGCCATAAATACCGATAAATCGGAGGTCAGCCTCGCCTCGGGCATTGCAGGAATTTCAAATGTTTTAAGTGGAAATTCGAGTAAACCATAAGAACTAAAAAAAATGCTGTGGTTACTCTTCTGGCTGGTGATCTTGTGGCTCTGGTACCAGGCCAAGAATACGCAAGAAAGTGAGTGATTAATGCAAATAAATGTATCTGTCGGTGTTTGCCTTTAGACTTTGTTGCTCGTGTCCCAGGAGAGCAATTACCTGAATCATTATTTTCATTACTATTTTCCTCGATTACTAAATAGCTTACAACCAATGCCAGCGTAAATATCTCGCAAAATTGCCTCGGGCAAGGCACATAAATCATTAAAAACTAAAAATGATTCACCTCAAGTCCAAACACCAAAGTGTTTTATCTAAACGAACCAAAATTAGTTATTATAAAACGCAATTAAGCATAAATAAGGCACGAATTTAACTCACGGATTCGGGGAACCGCGCCTTTAGTGCTCAGGTTACCGAAGCCCAAGACTCGAAAACGTGTTTGATGGAGGGCAGGTGCAGGCAAGAAAAAGATACACAGGGAAGATACACACACACATACCTTGATTATTTATTGTTTGAATGTTGCGGCTAATACCGGGAATCGAATGCTGATGCGTGACCTTGGCAGTGACAAGAAGACGCACAAAAAAAGATACTTAAAAGATACTTATTCCCCCTTTTTTTCTTTGTATCTTCCAGCTCGTCAGACGTCTGGCGGTGATTCCTCTTCGACTCTTTCCGCCGCTCCTGGTGGAAATCGCTCTGTGCGCAGCTGCAACTGCTGTCCCTATGGCTACCACATCGACCTGGACTTTGTGCGGTACTGCGAGGCCCTGGCCCAGGCCAAGCCCAGCGAGGAGGAGCAGCGACGCCGGGATCGCCGAAGGTCACGCAAATCCATGGAGTTTATGCTGGGATTCGAGAGTCTCTTTGGCGGCGACTGGCAGGCCGAGTCCCGGGTGGAGGGGAAGCTAATGGAGGTGAGTTTAAATAGGAATTCAAATCGAAATCGATTTGAAAGATTGCTTTTGGAATGCTTTCATTTCGTAAATTGTATCGCAAGTAGTAAATGTCACAGCAGAAAATTAATCGAATTATTTGATGCCTCTCCATCATATATCACTCGCTGGTCCCGGGTGGCCCTCTTTTGATCTGGCAGCTTCCAGAACTGAACGA
>VNJV01005032.1:0-20404 GCA_008042635.1 Drosophila nikananu | reverse complement strand
GAAAATAAATAAATGAATATAATGCTGAAAGAAGACGGGTTTTTCGGACTATTAAATACCCTTTAATTTGAGAATTATTGTTATTATTTATACAATAAAATAAATAAATATTGATATAAAAAGACTTAAAAATTAAATACAAATTAATATAAGCTTTAGATTGTTAAATTAATTGTTAAATTTGATGAAAAATATAACAAATTAGTAATTGATTTATGTAAAAAATCATATAAAAGTAAAAGCTTGAACATATTTGTATTTTATTTTAATTATATTATATTATATAATTTTATATAAAATATATATTGACAGTTATATTTTTATATTTATTTATATATATTCATAAAAATCATAACCACAATTAAAGTAAGCTTTAGGTTATTATTATTATTATTATTATTATTTTTTTAATTTGGTATAATTTATATAGCTTACAAAAAGTTTTATGTCACTAATAAGAATAATATGAATATGTTTATGTGGATAGTAATGGTTTTTATTTATTATATTATATTTTATATATAAATAATAATATTATTTATAATATATATACCATATTAATGCATTATATTAGGTAAGTATATAATATTTTTTCATCTCTCTCGATCTTAAATTATCCATTTGATCCCAGTCTATATATCATACCCCTTATATCAGCCTAATAGGCGGTACCCAAAGTAAAACAAAAAGGAATCGTAAACAAAATGCCGGAAAAGGCAAAAAAACATGGCGACAAAGACGATGGCGACTATGGCGATGACTTCAACCACGTGCTCCATATGCTGCACATGAGGCGAATGCGAATGCGAATGGAAATGCGAATGCGAAGGCGAATGCGAATGGGAGCCCAAAAGGGGGGCTTCCCCGAACTGGAACTGGAGATGAGATGCGGCCCGACGTCGCCGTGATAATGACTTTTTGTCTCTGCTCGAATGTCACTTGATGTTTTGTGGGCCCCTCGCTAGTGTGTCTGCTTCCTGGCTACACTGGGCGGAATGTCCTGCGCCTTCGAAACTACAAATAGGGCGGCATATACCAGCGAATTCTGGCAATGTTAGGGACAATGATTATTTATTAAAGGATTATGGTTTAAAGATAAGCAGACAATTTGTATTTATATTTTATTTAGATTCATATTATATTATATTTATATTTCTTTAATTTGCTTTTTTAGGAATTTTTATATTATATCTAACCCCAAAAATATAATTAAAAATATAATATAATTTTAATAATTAAACATTATTATTTTATATATAAAATTAAAATGTATATATATTTTTTGAAAGTATTTAGGGGAGAAAAAATATTTTTGTTAAATATTTCAATTTGTTAAAAATTAAAAATCAATAATAAGAAAAATTTTCAGATTTATTTTCTGCACGAAATAAAAGCTAAAATATGTTTTGTTAATATATCTACTCAAAAATATCAATAATTTAATATTTATATTTTTAATATATATATTGAAGAAAAAGTTTCTAAAACATTTAATACTTTTAAAGGTTATTTTATAATGTTATAAATTCAAGACTAATTTGTTAAAGCATTTTCAAATTTATTCTGTTTGAAATATATTCCTTTAAACATGTTATTTTGGAAGTTTTTAAATTATATCTATCTCAAAAAATTCTTAAAAAAATTATTTGCTTAATTTTAAAAGTTATATATATATTTTAATAAAAAGTTTGTTTGGTAGAAGTCTAAACTCAAATATTACTTTTTAAGACTTATTTTCTATTTGAAATATGAAATATTTCTATGCTCTCAGATATTCTTAAAAATGTATTTTGTGGTATTTTTTTATTATATCTATCCAATTTTTGTTTTTTAATACCGTTTTATTTATTTTTTTTTAAATATTTTTTAAGGTCTATATAAAAGCACAAAATAAGCTCCTTAAAAACCCCAATTCGTTGTACTTTCTAAAATTTTTGTTAGGAATTGAAGTATCCTTTAAGCATCCCAATTTCTTTAAGTGCAGCTTGTTTCAGTGTTTTTTTTTTTGCTTTGGCTTCTGCTGCCTGCTGCTATTGCTGGTGCCTTTGTTGTCGCAGTTTTCGTTTTTATGCCTCGAGGTCATTCAGGTTCAACTCGCCGCCGCCTCCTGATTAATTGGCCACGAGGAAGCTGCTGTAGATGGCAATAGCGAACAGGCCAACTAACCGAAAGCAGGTTGGCAAGAAAGCAAGAAAGCTGGAATATAAAAAAGCAAGAAGCCAGGCAAACAGGCCTTGCCCCTAATGCCAGAGACATTTAAGGAACCTTAGATGTCACGAAGCTAATTCCACACACTTGTTTCTAAGTAATTTCCATTTGGCTTCCGAAAAATAAAACAAATCACGAAAAAATGAGATAAAATTATAAATTACTTACAAATTGAACATAAAATTATGCCAATGAAATAGCCCAAATGCTTTTATTCTGGAGCCACCACAGAAACAGGATCTAACTCTGGAAGCTGTATGCAAAATCTTGAAAGAACACCATGTAGCCGCGCTACAAGGTCCGCGTCCTGACACAGCCGCGACGCCTGGCCCCTCGCCTGATGCGCAGTATTGTCCAGCTCCTGGAGGAGGCTGGTCAGCCTCCTTGACGCGGACTTCCAGCGGCAGGTGCGGCTCAACCTGCGCGACGGCGTCTCCTATGGCATCCTGAGGCGCAGCAAGGACTTTGTTGAGCTCCGCGTAGAAAGACTTGGCGAGCTGATGGCCGTCTTGGCCCAATAATAATTTCGCTTTAATCAAATTTTGTTTCCGTTTCCGGTTATGGTTGCCCAGCAGCTGCCACAAGTCAAAAGAAATTGTTTAAGCTACAGAATTGCATATACATATGTATTTGTTTTTTGATTATAATTTATAAAGGAAATCCCAGATATATTTGGTTATAAGTTCCATTTATTGATAGGCATTTCATTATCGGAATTAGGACATTAACTTTGACTTTATCGACAGGGAAAATCTATAAAAGATAGGCTTTATGACATATACTTTCAGGATAATTAATCTCCTTGAAACTGTGACATTCTCCCTGAACTTATGTTACTTTAATCGCTTAATTTAATATCAATTCCACTTTAATAGTCCCCAAAATTAGCACCACGCATCGGGTAGAGCTGTAATAACTCGCATTTTGGGGGAATTTTCCCCTTTGATCTCTGGGGATGTGTGTGTTTTGGAGCCGATTGGCCCTCGGTGGCAAATATTTGCGGTTGTCTAAATGAAATGCATGGCATAACTGCGGCACACTAACCACATTGCGACAGCAATGGTTATGTAGTGTGTGCATATTTGCATTGCACCGCCAAATATGCAATTAAATCATAAATTAAGCGGCAAAAATCAAACATTAGCCAAAGTGTGGGCAAAGTTTGGAAATGTTTCAGGGTTTTGTATAGTTTTTGGAGTCAAGTTGGGCACTCTAAATGACATTATGAAGCTGAAATTATTATAATTTAACAGAGAGTTGTTGGATTTACTTAAATTATACTTAAGGAAGGCAGTTTACAAGAATTAAATCTCAAGAAATGTGGAAGATGTAAAAAATATTCAAGGAAATGAAGATTTAACCTGTAATTTTTATTGCAGATTTTCTTGATAACTAGGTGATCAATTAGCTTTTTCCCTATGTACATATATGCAAAAGTATCTTTTTCAATATCTCTGGCAAAGACTCATGTAGCACAGATACTTAAAGCCCAGTCCAATGGCTTTCTCCAGGACACACAAACGTATCGATTCCCATTGAAAACGCAATCACGAATTCATGAATCGACCAAATGTCCTCCTGGTTATCCCCAATGTCCTCGATTTCCTGGCCTGACGTTGAGGCTGAGGGCGTCCCCCCGGTCGAATGTGCGAATAATTGATTATGCGGCCGACTTCTTGATGAGGCCGCCCTGTTATTATTTTAGCCGCTCATGTAATTGCAAACGGAAGCGGAAACGCTCGTCAGCCATAACTTTGCTCAGCTCTAAATAATAATAATAAAAAAAAAAATGTATATAAAAATTGGAACAGAAAATAACAGGAAAAAGCCAGCGAAACCGCAGACAGAGACAGCTGGGGCCATCCTGAAACGCTAAATAAATTATGCATTAAAGGCCATGGCGCGCAGATGATTTATGCAGAAGTCCTGAAACCCGGACCGGCAGCCCGGCAATCCGGGAGCCCAGGAACCAGGAATCCGGCACCAGGAACCCAGTACCCAGTGGCAACTAGCAGAGTTACAGTTAATAAACCCCACTACTACTGGTAATGGTGACCATGGCAAAACCAGAGGCCGCGTAACACTAGCAACTTCCACTCTAAAATCCAATTGCTGCCCTCAAGTTCTGACTTGCCTGCTTCCTAGTTTGCCTGGCCAAGTTCAAGGAGGAGGAGCTTAAGGACTGGCTGGCAACCTGAACCGGTAGCCACTATCCGGGAGCAGCAAGGAGCCAAAGGATCTGCTGCTGCTGCTGTTACTGCTGGAAGGCAAAAAAAAAAAACACTCGGCACTTGTAAATTTCTTATGAGTGAAAAATAAATAGGAAACAAGGCATTCATGGGTTTCTTTTGTGAAACGAATTTGTAAATACCCTTAGTTTGTTTGTAACATTTTTTAGTGCAAGAGCTAAGCCACAGGACATAAAAAAATAAATATATAAAATTATAATTGCAATTATCACTATGTTAAAAAGGGTTGCCTATCGATATTTACCATACGTTGAGTGATGCTCGTTTAAGGTCACTACTTGTAGGTCGAATATAATAATTTCTGAACTTAAATCTGGATAGAAAAGCAGGATATGCATATTTGTGGATTTATAATTAAATTTGTTGCACCGATAAACTATCGATTTTTGCATTATTTAAACAAAATACGTTTCGATAATTATAATATACAAATTCTTTTTGTTTGGGCGACAAACTATATGTTTTTTAATATATAATTATTAGAAATTTAAATAAAAGCAACTTTTCATTTAGAACATAAATCGATATATTTTTATTGATCGATATTGACAAAACCTTCAGTCTTGCTCAAATTTGTAGGTCAAATTTAATAATATCATAATTTAAAACTTAGTTGAAAGCAGGATACTCCTATTTATGAATAGATAATTTATTTTTCATCGATAAATTATCGATATTTTGATAGAACTTATCAACAAAAAAATCAAATTAATTCACCCGTTTTGACTAGAAAATAAATCTAATAAAAATGATACAAAAATCATACAAACTTGTGCGAGCTAGGCGGATACCCTTCCGTTTTGTGAGGGAATTTAAAAGAAGCGACCACAGAGAACATACATATGAGCAAAAGTTGCCAAGTTGTTGCAAGTTGGCTGAGTGCTTTTGTTGTTCCTGCTGCCTCTGCTGCTGCTGCTGCTGGGAGGCACGCACAATTAAATCAAATTACCTCGAGTGCACTCGCCGCTTTTTCACAGTCACAGAAGGAGTCGGAGTCCTAGGAACGGGACGGGTTTCAGGCCTGCTCCTGGGTCCTGCAATTAAGCTTTGCGTCAAGTGTCAGACTTTGTTTGGGCTTTGTTTTCGCCTCATCCCCGACCCACCTCCTGTTAATTTTTTTTGTTTGATTTTAAGGATGCTTCCGGCTTTGGTCAACGAACCTGTAATGCTGTAAGTGTGTGCTGCTCTTCGCCATAATTATTTGGACATCAACTAATCCTGTTTGCCAGCAAACCGCAGCATGTGGGCGTCGTTTTGCGGATTATTCGATTAGAGGCCCGCATAAATGCCCGCCGGAAAAACCGAACCCAGATTGAAATTGTATTGGATTTTGGGTTTGGATGGGGGGCGTGGCTTTAATTGAAATCGCAGTTCAGCCAGCCGCCGGACAATGGAGCAGCGGAAACAAGGCAAAAAACAGAGGCAGGGAGAATAAAAAAAAATGTAGCAGGACTCGCCAGGGAATCGAGTTGACATATTCATATGGGGCGGTGGCACATTGCCACCTCCATCCTTCCGGCCATCCTTCTGCTTTCTTTCTGGACAAAAAGCGAACAATATGCGACGCTGATGACAGAGTGACAGGAGGAAGGAAAAGAACAGCAGCAGTAGGAGCAGGAGCTAGCGGAGCTGAGTCTCGAGCAGGAACTGAAGCTGAGGCTGGAGCTGGAGCTGGAACAGGAAGCAGCGTTGAAAGAAGCATTACGGCAGCTGAATATGCTTCCCGAATCCCCCGGGAAGCAGCAGCAAACTATGAAGCAGGACCCGGACCCGGACCAGGACCCGAACCCGAACCCGGACACTCACTTGGATCTCAGGACTTCGGCAAGCACACAGAGAGAAAATCCTCAAAAAAGAAGGAACATTAATCACTTATTCTAAAAATATTCAATGAAGGGATTTAGGCTTTAAAAAATAATGTATAATTTTGTTGTTTCTTAACACCGAAAATTTCAAGTCGAACTTCCTTTTTCTGCCAGTGCATGGCACCCTAACGCCAGCATGCTGCTGGTGCTATGAAAACCTCAAAATGTGAAAACCGAAATTAAATTTACATCAAAAAGGAGCGAAAAAGGACAACAAGGGGGGCTGGTCTGCTGGGCTGTTGCAGGATCAACATGTGAGGGTGGCATATGCCATATGAGGGGGGTGTCCAGGGGTGTTGCCATTGTAATTTTATTAGGTGAGAAGTGTGCAGAGTGGGCGGTGTGTCCGAAGCTCTTCTAGCCTGCTGCGTATGCGTTTCCGTTTCCGCTGGAGGGAGGAGATCTCTCCTTCCGTTTCATTCCATTCCGTTTCGTTCCATTGCAATCCAAGGGAGGTGGCGGCTGAGAGCCACATTAAATTAGTTTTGACACGTAAATGCGTTTAGCCAAGAGTTCGTTTGCCCTTTGTTTTTGTGCCCTGCAGGATGTCTGTTCTGGTTTCCGTCTTAACTCGGGGGGCGCCACCCTCTTCTCCACCTTTCAATTAGAACTTTCTCTAGGTGGGGGTAAACCTCCCCAGGCATTCACATTCCTGGCATTTTGTAGCATAATTTCAGCCTGTCACTGGGCCGCGAATAAATTATATAGCCGCGAAAGGCAAATGCTCACAATTTATGGCCTTAACGCGAAACCAGAGTGTGTGCAATTAACTTGAAATTAAACGATTGTTATTATTAGGAATTTTGAGGGTAGTGGAGGTTGTTAATTTGCTAATTGGAGGGGTTGTTTCTTGAAGGGGAATATGAAATAGTTGTCCAGGTTGTTAGTAGGTATAATAGGTAGATATGAATTCCTTCTATTATCTGATGTAGAAACATACAGAGACACCCTTTTTTTTTTTTGCTGTGATCTAACCTTTTTATAATGCAAATTTTTGGTACATGGATAAATACATATACCTAAGTAATTTAAGCATCCCTAAAGGGAATCCAAAATACAACAAAATGTAGTCAGTAGCAGAAATTGCCTCTAATGCTTAGCCTTGACCACCCTGCCAGTCTTTACTCCACTTGGATGGTTCTTAGACGTCTGCTTGGCGCTATTCTTTGGCTTCTTTCCCTTCTTGGTCTTCAAGGAGTCATTCTGGCCAACGTACTTCTCTATGAGATGTTCCATAAGTGTATTGAAATTGGCTTCGCGCTGAGTGCGACGAGCCAGAATCATTTGCTGCAAATCGCCACCGTTGGCCGCCAGTTCCTGGTCGTCCTTCTGCCGCTTTTGCCGCTGAATTTGCTGCTTCATGACTTCATCCTCCTTGGACTCACGCGCGTACTTCTGGTGGCGCCTCTTTCGCTTGGCGGCAGGCTCCTCTGTAAAGATTTTGTACTCTGGCACCTCACCGGCTGCAATCAAACGCTGGACGATCCTTTTAAGACGCGGCTCATCCTGCACCTTCATGAAGGGTATTTGATTTAGCAAATAGTTTATGCAGCCCTTGCCCTCCAGATAGGCTTTTGTAATGTCTTGGCGCTCCATCTGCGAGTCGATGTAGTCTTTCTCAAAGTTGCTGATATCCTCCTCCTCACTGAGTGGCTTGAATATTTTGCTCCATTGGTCCAAACACGAGGACAGCTCACCACCGTGGTCGTCATCCTCATCAGCGATGAGGCCCTGCTGGTCGTAAAGGGCGCGCTTCTTGGTGTCGGTCAGCACCTGGTAAAGCTTGGATAGCACCTTGAATTTCTCGGTGGCCTCCTTCTTGTTCTGCTCCTCGGGCACTCGATCGGGATGGACCAGCAGCGACAGCTTGTGATAGGCCTTCTTCACCTCCTTCTCGCTGGCGGACTTCTTCAGGTCCAACAGTTTGTAGACATCTCGGGTCCCGAAGAACTTTTCACACAGCTGCAGCGTCGACATAGCAAATTTCGTTGTGTTTCTTATTCGGCAGGAACACAAGCTGTTTATTATTGTTATAAGTAAGTTATATGTCATTCATAGCCTACTAAGCTGCCTTTTTTCTCAATATTTGATATGTATTTTATTATCATTATAGTTTATTTCCATATTATATTTAATAATATTAGTAAATATTATGTCATTTGTTGCCTTCACTGCCTTTTTCTTGTCACTTAGCTTAGTCTGCTCCTTGTTTTCTTTGTATTTTATAAATTATTATTATTATATTAGAATTTATTTTGGTATAATACTTTTTTGTAGTATATTTATTATGGGAGAGTGGGGAGTTATGAAACACGCTTTGTTTTATTTTTAATTATTTGTATCATATTTCGCTCGTTCGTTTTACGTTATTACTTAAAAATCTTGTAATTAATTATTGGGTTTTTTATTTTTAAAGTTTTGATACTTCGATTTGTGTTAAAATATCGATTGAATCTTGTTTTATTAGGCATAACCGCTTATAAAACATAAATTGTCTTAAATAATTACACTTTTAACGTTTTTTTTTTTAACTTTTCACTGGTTTATTTTTTTACCTCTACTTCCACTCAAGGTTTCTGGCTTCAATATTTTGGTTTTAACAGATAGCTTAATTTTTGTTTCATTAATATTTTGCTTATAGTTAATAAATAAGTAGGAAATACGATTTTTGCGTGGTTTCTTTAAAATACGCGCCCTATTTTCCAATTGATGCTTAACTTGGCTAAGAATGGTTCCTGTCAAAATAAATGGTGCCATTAGCTGAAATGGTTCTTGTCAAAATATGTGGAACGCAAGGGCTGGAATGGTTGTTGTTTAAAGAAGTGGAGTCTAAGGGTTTTCGATAAATGTCTGCGAAGGCTCATCGGTAAATATCTTAAGCAGTGTGATTATGTTTTTGTACGCTTCTTTCTAAAGATTACATTGCAAGATATACATTTTCCTCACCATAAAATGGCTGCCATTTATGGCTAATTTTAGCTGGTCTGTATGGCAGCAATCAGCTGTTTATGGCAGCACGAAAACATATAGAACAGTGTGACCAGTTCGGTGCACTCGGCATAATACCGAAATCAGGGAACCTGTCAAGCAGTTTGCTGGAAATTCGCGTAGAGATTCGGAAATTCGTAGCAAGATTTTGAGATTACCTACCTTGCTTATGTGTCCGGGGATCTTCGGGGGACAAGATGATGAAACTCCTGGATGTGGGCGGCCGGCGTTGCGGCGGAGCAGCTAGGAGATGGCTTCTGCCCGCGGGCACAGTGCGTCAGCTGTCGGATGCCTCAGCGGCGGATGAGCCGCTGCTGAGGAAGCGCAAGTTCATGCCACAACAGGCACCGGATCTGAGCGAAGAGCTGGCCGGTCAACTGCCATCAAAGGCCCGCGTGGTGATCTGCGGCGGCGGCATCACCGGCGCCTCGGTGGCCTATCACCTGGGCCTCAGCGGCTGGGGCGGCGAGACGCTGGTGGTGGAGCAGGATCGTGTCGGTGGCGAGCTGCCGTGGACGGCCTGCGGCCTGGCCGGTCGCTTCGAGCCCAGTTACACGGAACTGAAGCTGGCCGAGTACTCCATTGATCTGATCAAGCGGCTGGCGGAGCAGGGACTGCCCACCGGCTGGCGGCAGGTGGGCAGCCTGAATTTGGCCCGCAGTTGGGACCGAATGACGGCCTTCAACCGGATGAAATCCCAGGCAGTGGCCTGGGGCATGCGCTGCGAGATCCTGTCGCCGGAGCAGTGCCGCGATCACTGCAACCTGCTCTCCCTGGACGGCATCGAGGGCGGCCTGTGGATACCCGAGGACGGGGTCTGTGATCCGATGCTCGTGTGCCAGGCCTATCTCACAGAGGCCCAGCGCCTGGGCGTTCGTGTTGTGGAGCATTGTGCCATCAAGAAGATCCACAGCGAGCACGGGAAGGTGCGCAGCGTGGAGACGACGGCGGGCGATGTGGAGTGCGACTACTTTGTCAATTGCACCGGATTTTGGGCCCGCGAGGTGGGCACCCTGTCCAAGCCGGTGGTGAAGGTGCCGCTAAAGGCGGTGGAGCATCATTATCTGCACACGCGTCCCATCGAGGGCCTCAGTCCGGACACACCCTTCGTCCGGGACTTTGACGGACGCATCTTCTTCCGGGAGTGCGAGGGTCACATCCTCGCCGGCGGCTTCGAGCGCGAGGCCAAGATGGTGTACGAGGATGGCGTGATACCGCTGTCGCAGACAGCCAGACAACATCCGCCGGACTGGGATCACTTCCACGAGCTGCTCGACGCTCTGCTGCTCCGTGTGCCCGCCTTCCGGGGGGCAACACTCGATCGACTGACCAACTCGCTGCAGGTCTTCTCGCCGGACTGCAAATGGATTCTGGGCGAAGCTCCGGAAATACAGAATTACTATGTGGCCGCTGGCAATAAGACAATGGGCGTCTCCGCCTCAGGCGGCATTGGACGCGTACTCACCGATTTGATTACGAAGGGTTCCACCTATCTGGATCTGCACATCCTGGACATTAGCCGCTTCCTGGGGCTGCACAACAATCGCAAGTTTCTGCGCGATCGCTGCAAGGAGGCGCCCGGCAAGCACTTCGAGATCAACTATCCCTTTGAGGAGTTCCAAACGGGAAGGAATCTCCGCATGTCGCCCATCTATCCGCAGCTGAAGGAGGCGGGCGCCGTCTTTGGCCAGTCGATGGGTTACGAGCGACCCAATTACTTTGACCAGCAGGATAAGCAGGGTGAGTATAAGTAGCAGGTAAGGAGAACAAAGAGAATAGAAAGGAGGATAATTTATAATATTTTCTAGGCAGTTACAATTAATTAGTAGACTGTAAAATTGTTAATATTAATTAAACGAAAGTCTTACGTAAAGCCAGCGACGTAAAGAGGCCAAGTTTGCTTTCGTGAGAGCAATCGAACGGAAAGGTCTCTTTGATTCCGCTTCCTAGAGAGCATAGGAGAGACTCTTCGATTCCTCTTTTGAGAGAGCAAAGGAGAGACTCTTTAATTCAGTTTAGGAGAGAGCAAAGAAGAGACTCTTTAATTCAGTTTAGGAAAAAGCAAAGGAGAGACTCTTTAATTCAGTTTAGGAGAGAGCAAAGGAGAGACTCTTTAATTCAGTTTAGGAGAGAGCAAATGAGTGATTATTTGATTCCGTTATTGAGAGAGCACATAAGATCTCTCTCTCTCTCTCTCTGTCGTTTCTTTGCATCTGCATTTTAAAGAGCAAAGGAGAGATTCTTTGATTTTGTTTTTGAGAAAGCTCAAGAAAGAGAAAGGCGAACGAAAACGTATCTTTGATTCATTTTTTTATTCATATTTGAGATCTTTTACTAAAACAGAGTCTATTTAGCTTGCTCTACTTTTAAATAAATTAAATTAAATATTTATACCAAATTAAAATCACTAAAAAGTAATTTAATATCTATATAAATCGTGGTGTAAGCTGAAGCTTAGGATGAAAGCAGTTAACTAGGTGGAAACAATTAGTTATTCTCTACTGGGGAGAGTTAAATACAGGATATAGATATGGGGACTATAGGCAACTCTTGATACTTGATAAAATTGTACAAGACCTGCCCCTCTTCCTCCACAGATGAGTTTGGCTTGCCCCGCTTTCGTATCGCCCAGACGCGCACCTTCGGCAAACCTCCCTGGTTCGACCACGTGGCCTCCGAGTATCGAGCCTGCCGCGAGCGCATTGGCATTGCCGACTATAGCTCCTTCACCAAGTACGACTTCTGGTCCAAGGGCAATGAGGTGGTGGAGCTTCTACAATATTTGTGCTCCAACGATGTGGATGTCGCCGTGGGCTCCATCATACACACGGGCATGCAGAATCCGAATGGTGGCTACGAGAACGATTGCTCCCTGGCCCGGCTCTCGGAGAGACAGTGAGTGACAACTAGGAGATGCTCTCAAATCAATTTTAAATCTCTCTTCTCCCTTAGCTTCATGATGATTGCTCCCACCATTCAGCAGACGCGCTCCATGTGCTGGATCCGCAAGCACATGCCCGACCATCTGAGGGCCAAGGTAAATGTGGCGGATGTGACCTCCATGTATACGGCCATCTGCATACTGGGACCCTATTCCCGCATCCTGCTCTCCGAGCTCACCGACACGGATCTCACGCCCAAGAGCTTTCCCTTCTTCACGTACAAGGTGGGTGGGTTTTCCGGGAAATGCTCTCTTCCATCTAACTCTCTCTCACTCTCTTGACTGCGACAGGAACTGGATGTGGGCCTGGCGGATGGCATTCGAGTGCTAAATATCACCCATACCGGAGAGCTAGGCTATGTGCTCTATATACCCAACGAATATGCGCTGCATGTGTACTCCAGGCTGTACCAGGCGGGTCAGAAGTTCAACATACAGCATGCAGGTGGATCTGAGTTGGACATATCCTGATTTCGCATGGATTTACTATAGTTTGCAATCCGTTTTAGGTTACTACGCCACGCGGGCATTGCGCATTGAGAAGTTCTATGCATTTTGGGGACAGGATCTGGACACCTTTACCACGCCACTGGAATGCGGTCGCAGTTGGCGCGTCAAGTTCAATGTGAGTGGCAGGAATAATTCCCAACGAAGGTTATATGCTGATTTTCCCTCCTATCCAGAAACCCATCGACTTTATTGGCCGCAATGCCTTGCTCAAGCAGCGCGAGGAGGGAGTGAAGCGGATGTATGTGCAGCTGCTGCTGAATGACCACGACCACGAGGTGGACATGTGGTGCTGGGGCGGTGAGCCCATTTATCGCGACGGCGTCTATGTGGGCATGACCACAACCACCGGCTATGGTTACACGTTCGAAAAGCAGGTCTGCCTTGGATTCGTGCGCAACTTTGATGAGGCGGGCGGCGAGCTGCCGGTGACCAATGAATATGTCCTCTCTGGTCACTATGAGGTGGAGGTGGCCGGCGTACGGTTCGAGGCCAAGGTCAATTTGCATTCACCGAATTTGCCCACCAAGTTTCCGGATCGAGAGCGCGAGGCCTATCATGCCACGCGCGACAAGCCGGATCAGGCGGATCTCTTATCCTTTGGCGGCGCTGGCGTGGTCACCGGCACGGGCACGCCCACGGGTACGCTGTGAGGAGGGAGGCCTGCCCAAAACCAGCTCCTTCGTTTCTAGTTCAACTCGAGAGTCTCAAACAGCAAAGCGCGATATTATTCGATTCGATTTATATAAGAAATCGAGCGACAACATTTAGATAGACAAAAATGGTGGCAACCATGAAAAGAAAACAAAAGAAAAAAGGAAAGGAAAGGAAAGAATATTATATTTTACAACCGAAACAAGGCAGTATCAAAGCATTTCTTTGGAATTTCCCTAATGCAGCGTCAATTTTTATAAGGGACTTGTGATTTACTATAACAAATACAATAATGATAAAGGCTTTGATACTGTTTTAGGAATATATAAAAACTACAACATTTTCTGACTGTGTAACGAGTGAGAGATGATAACCAAAATGTTCGCTTGCTCAATCACTTGACTTTGATATGATAAGGAGCAGGTCTTTCTTGTTTATTATTATTATAATTTTTTTTGTATGTGTTTTTGTGTTTTTTTTTTTGTGGCACATTGTTGAGCAACAGCACAAGATTTATACCGAAAAAATATATTTATATTGTTTGAAAAACAAAGCGATAGAACTAAGGAGGGTCTGGGTAGCAGCAGCTTTGGCCCAATCCCCCAAAGCGTTTAAGCTGAAGCATCTGTTGGCCAATATGCAAAGCGCCAGGAGCGTGTGTTTTGATGGCTAAGACACACTCAGGCGTGTGCTAATGCCCCAAAACTCACGGCCCAAGATTGCAGGGCAGCAGCGCGCACATGTTTTGGCCAAGTTTCGTCGACTTGGGCTGCCTGCCTGACTTTGCTTTGCTTTGCTTTCTGGCCAAAGTTTGCTCGCCGCTTAACGAAAAATCCAGGCTACTACCAACCAACTGGCAGCGGTGGTCTGCTGTTGTCTTACGTCCTGAAGCCACGCTTGGCTAACTCTTATAGCCAAGTTGGGTCTGGGGCTCTGCCAGCATTCGCTGTGTAGGATTACAAACTATCTTTTTGTTAGTAATTAGCTGCACACGATAAACGTGACATTATTATTGTTGCCAGTTGGGCAAAAGTTTGTGAGTGCTCCTCTCCTGCTTGTGCTCCTGCTGCTGTTGCTGCTTGTAAGCATTTGAATTTTAGAGGCAGCTGGAGAGGATGAGGGAGCAGGGAGTCGGGAGTGGGGTAGCTGGCTGCCCTGCTTGGCCGTTTTACAAATGAGTATTTGTTAAATCAAAAATTCAAGTGGCAATGCCGCACTCCAATGGCGCCAGCTTCAAACTCCATCATCATCCATGGCCGACACAGCCACAGCCACATCCCAGGGAGAAGAAATGATCAATTTTGGAGCCGCCATATAGCAGAGTCCACGTCCACATCCACTGTCTGTGGTGGCTCCGCCTTCGGGTCGTGTAATTTATGCCCATTTATTGTGTGGTCGCTCCTACCGTCTTGCCTGTGGTTTCTCGGCCAGATCTGCGGAGAGCAATCACCGAATTTGCATACAAATGTCCCAGCTTGGACTCGGACTCGGATTTGGTTTTGGCTACAGATTCTGATTCAGCTTCAGATTCTGTTTCGGTTTTTCTTACTGATTCTGATTTCGATTTCCAGTGCCTGTGCCTGTGCCCGTCCTCCTCAGTCGGCGTCTAGGGTCAATTTCAATTTGTGGTCACTGGGAGAAGGGGGCACATGGCGTATACATTGCCTGTAGATACCTGTGTTTGATGCAACTGCCTCGCCTCATGTCGCTTTTCTGGCCAATTTAATTCATCATCATTTTGACAGATGATGAATCGCCTTTGAATGTCATTTGGAGTGTCTTCTTGGGTGGTTTCAACTAAAGTTTATGCTTGAAAATAATTTAATAATTATATTAAAAGTTTAAACTTAGTTAAGAGGCTAAATAAAAACGTATTGCACAAGTTTTTCAAACGACGCCGCTAACATAACCCCACTTTCTGACGCTTTTCGAACGAAGCCGCAAACATAACCCCACTTTTTGCTTTTTGGTTGCATCAAAATGGAAATGCATGAAAAATATAAAATAAAATTGGAAGTATTTATTTTTAACTGCTTGGAAACCTGAAAAAGCTTTGAATTATTAAGCCTTTTTGATTTTAAACAACAATTTTTGGAGCAGAAATTGTGAAAAAAAGAGAAAATGGCAAATGGTGAATGTGTTAGTGTAATTGTACATTTTCTACAAAAAGAACGGAAGAAATTTGCATGTGTTTAAGTGTGTGTATTTCGGCGGAAATAATCGTGCTTTTTTTAACGGAGTTCGATAACTTCACTTATGGGGCTACCAACTCCACGTTAATCGATAAATATCTATATAAAAAATCACAAGCTGAATTTGGTAGTACCAAGACCTTGGTGTTGCCAGATATTCGATAGTTTTTCAATAAATCGAAGCTATTCGGTTGTTTTTTGAATGCTCTGTTGTCCGCTTTAATCCGCTAAATTCGATTAATGTTCGGTTTTTCATAATAGCCTTGTAGTAATTCAAATTAATTCATTTTTGGCTTAGTTATTACATTTTTAAGTTTTCATTTGTTAAAAATTATGAAGGATAAATATTTAAATTTTAATACTACTTTCGGGATATTAAATTATCAGTCAGAAACTCAGTGATGGAATCATTTTCGACCCTATAAATCATATATATTCTTGATTAGCTTCGACAGCCGAGTCGATCTAGCCGTCTCTGGTAGAATAAAAAATTTTTAAAATTTTGCGAAAACTTTTAAAATTAAAAAAAACATTTTTTTGAAAAAAAATTAATTTTAAAATAAGTGTAAATTCATTATGCAATATTATTAGCCTTATAAAAACTAACTCAGAACAGTTTTCCGAATTCAAATTAATGTATTTTTGGCTTAGTTATTAAATTTTTAAGCTTTAATTTCTTAAAAATTATGAAAGATAAATATTTAAATTTTAATACTCCTTTCCAGGTATTAAATTATCAGTCATAAGCACAGAACTCAGCGAAGGAGTCATTTTCGACCCTATAAATCATATATATTCTTGATCAGCATAAAAAGCTGCGTCGATTAAGACATGTCTGAAAGAAAACATTTTTTGTATTTTTTCAAAAAGTTTATAAGGGGTTGTTTCATCATGAAAATTGTCAAAAATTGACATAAATATTCTTTTTAAATAAAGTATGCAGATTTATTAACCTCTTAAAAATAAACACCTAGAAGCTTTCCGATTTGAAATTAAAGCATTTTTGTTATGCTTTTTTTAAGTATTGGTTGTTTGAAATTGCAGTAAATATCGATTTTAAAACAGTTATAGAAAGTGATATTTTTTTTATTTATATATAAAATATATTTTTATATGTTTTAATTCTAAAATGATTAACAAAAATGTATTCTTTATAACCAATTAGGCTTAATTTTTCACATTATAGTCATGTTAGTACTTAATATTTTCAAAATTCATACTTCTGTAGAATCTTAATCATTTTGAGCCCTGTTCCCTAACCAAACCCATGAAATATATCCACAATAGACGTCTCTGGCAATCAGTTTTGGGGCAATCAAGGCTCGAGTGTGTCCGTCCAGAGCCCGGGTCCTGGTGGACCAATATTTGCCCAGCCGCCGGTCGTCATTGGCTTCGGATGTTTGCACGAAATTAACAAATGCCCAGCTTCAGCTCCAGTGAGAGCTCTCCACTCCACTCCACTCCCCATCCCCCATCCCCCATCCAGTGCGGTCTCCTGTCCGGGATTAGTTCCAATGGGATAATGATTTCAAATCTGTGGCCGAAAGTAATGCGCCTCATTAGAGGTTGAGCTCCGTAGATTCCAGAGCCTTGGGCCTGGCGGATGGATTCCATGCCATGTCCTTGTCCCGGGGGCCCAAGAGCTTTGTTTGCCTAATTTTCCACGTTGATTTTCTAGCCGCAAAACAAATGAAACGTTCGCTGCATATTAAGCATCTAATTTAATTTGCCAAAAACGAAAGCAGAACTGAAACGGAGACGGAGATGGAGATGGAGCGGGTGCCTGCTGCTGGAAAAAGAAGTGGAAAGTCAACCCCCGGCAGAGGGGTGGTTGTTAGTCCTGCGATTGTCCTGGCTTAAATGCTTCATAATGAAAATCTGTGATATCTTGCGGTTGGGCTTTGATTTTTCTCTGCTTTCCCAGCTTTCCCTGTTTGCCCAGCGCCGCCGTATGCCGCCGCTCAAGTGCCTGATGGTTGGATGTTGATTGTCTGTCAATAGAAGTTCCGGCTGACGGCGACAAGTCACCCGGACTCATCCCCTCGCTGGGGGGATTACAACTTGCGAGTGCCGGGCACGTCCCAAGAAGTTATTAGTGACCGTGCCTAAGCCTTTGATTGCCCCGTCGCCATCCCATTCCCATTCCCCAGAGCAGCTCTTCTCTCCTGGCCTCTCCGCCGCCGACCCGAATCAATCCTAATTTGTTTACGGCCTTCTTATGGGCACTTGGAGCAAATTGCATTTGAATACGTCGCTGGGATTGGCTGGCCCTGAGCCCTGCCTGTGGTTGTGGTTCTTCTCCCGGGTCTGGGTGTCGGTCCGCAGATCTGGTGACAAAGTCAAGCTACTTTCCATGGATAACATTTTAATACGCGGTTGCCCCAGCCAGGCACAGTGCTTCGGGGGTGAGGGAAATGTCGAAGAAAGGTGTATTTTGTAATTGGGGATTTTTAAGCTGAAGGTAAAAATAGTTTGTAATTTTTTTAGAGTTAATATACAGATTTATTAAACAAATAAAAATATAAAATAGACTGTCGAATTTATATTCATGTTTTTTTGAGATGAGTTCTTAATTTTTCAGCTATGATTGGTTGAAAAATTTATATTTCAAATTATCGTAAAATATCGTTTTAAAATTCTTTAAAGAAGTGTATTTGAGATTTTCATGAAAACATTTAATGTCCATAGAGCGAAAGATTACAAAAAGTCATATATATTATATATATTCGTATTTGCTCTTAAAGTCTTATTTTTATTATTATTATTATTTATTTATTTTAATTTTGAGCAATTTTTCAAAATTTTAAAAGGGGTCATTAAAATTCTCTAAAATTCATAAAAGTTTCACTTTCAGTCACACAAATAAAAAATTGTTATAAGGGTTTTCATCATAAAAATTGTCAAAAATTGACAAAAATATTATTTTTAAATAAAGTATGCAGATTTATTAACCTCCTAAAAATTAACACTTAGAAGCTTTCCGATTTGAAATTAACGCATTTTTGGCTTTGTTAGGCATTTTTCAAGTTTTGGAGAACCCAAACAAATACAAACTTAAACAAATAACTTTCTGAATTAACATTAATGCTTTTTTGATGCTTTTATGGTTTTAATCAATTTTGATTTGTCCAAAATGTATCATCTTAAAATATTGACAAATATTTATCTTAAAAATTTAATTAATTCAGCTCTTATTGAAGACCTAAGATCTAAAAATAGTGAATGATTGCCAAAAATCATATATGTATATTCCTATGCGCTATACAAATCAATAAAAGTTATATGTAGATAAACATGATTACAAAATGTAGACTTTATTTTTATAAAATTGTATCCGGATTTACATTTTGAAAATTGTCAAAAATTCATAGAAAGTTTTAATACTTTAAATTTGTATATGAAATATGTAACTTTAACTTCCACAAAAAAACTAACACTGAAAGGCTTTCCAAATATAATTTATTAAATTGTTGGCTTAGTTTTTATTGATTTTTCTATGTTTTTTGGAATTTATCTTCGTTTTTAGTTGCAATTAATTTTTTTAAAATTAATTTTAAGGTTTTTTTTGGGAATGAAGAGGTTTTCCTGTAGCTTAGCCCAACAGTTTTACCAACTCGAAGGTACAGCAGCTCACTTGATCTGATTTAATGCTAGATTTATGGACACTGTGCCACCTTTAGCTCCGTAGCCGCGACATCCTCATCTCCACCTCCATCTCCTTTCTACTTCCTCCTTCCTTCTTCCTCCTTCCTTCTTCCTCCTTCCTTCGTTCTCCTTCCTCCTTCCCTTTTTCCCACTTTCCTGGCCCTGGTGACATGGCACGCTCCGCTTTCCGCGCCTTTGCATGCGACGAGTTTGTCACTGTGATTTATGCCTGAGAGGGTTGCACTGCCGCCGCCAGTGTGGAAAGTGAGTGAAAAGCTGTGGGCGGGGTTCGGTGAAAGGCGACTGGTGGGTGGTTGGGCCGATGAATAGTCAAAAAAGGCGAGTGAGCCGCGCCGCAGAGCAAGTGGCAACAGCGGCGGCGACAGTCAAAAAGGCAGCCGAGCAGAGGAAGCCAGAGCCAGTCAGGCGCTAGCAGGCGTCAACAGGATGCCAAGCGGGATGTGAGGGAGGAGCAGGACAAGCCGTGGAAGAAGGAGCCGGAGCAGGAGAAGGACCCAAGAGCAGGAGCTTCCGCGGAGGGTTGCGATAACAGTGTCATTGGCAGCGTCGACGGCGTCACTTTGCGCACTGCCGCCAAGTGCAGCCACCGGAACCGCAGCCGAGTTCGAATCCTCCTGCTCATTCCCCCAGACTCCAGACTCCAGCCTCATCCAATATCCAAATCAGTGGCAAATATCCAACCCCCCGGTACTGAAATCCACGCCCAGCTAGCTACAATTGAAAATTTTATTTCATTTTTATGGCTTTTGGAAATTAAATTGTTGTCAGCGCGCCGTATATAAAATTAAGCAGAGAGGCAGAGAGAGGGAGGGAGATGCGATTTGCATAGGGGGAAAGCCAGGGCCAAGAGGTGTGACCTCTAACCCCATCCCCTCCCCCAACCCACAGCGATGACTACACCCAGAAATTCCTCACCCGCTGGGCCTGCGGTCTTTAACATTTAGCAAAACATTTGATTGCCATCGGGATTATCCTCGCGAAGGGGGAGCAGAGTCCTGGAACGGGCTGATTGCCCGGGAGGAGTAGCCCAAAAACACATTTCCATAAAAGGTTTAGTCCTTCGTGCCGTAAATAAATGTTTATTTTAAAGGAAGTATTTTTTTAAGCCTAAAAGGGAACATTTTTCAAACACAA
>VNJV01005029.1:0-20989 GCA_008042635.1 Drosophila nikananu | reverse complement strand
AAGATCGGTAAATTTTAATGAAAAAAATTATAACTTACCCAATTTTTACAATATTTGAATAAAATTTGAGGCCATTTTGTATTATTCTTGAATTTCGGTTTTAATTTAATCAAAATCTGACAACTATATCATATAGCTGTTATAGGACCGATCAGAAAATTTGAGACATAGACATGTTGTATTATTCCAGAATTTCGGTTTTAATTTTATTCAAATCGGACCACTATATCATATAGCAGCCATAGAAAATATATATAAATTCATTAAATTCGTTCGCAACATTTTTCGCTCGCAACATTTCTCGTTCGCAACATTTTTCTTTCGCAACATTTACCTTATGTCAGTACCCGAGAAAACGAAAAAGTCAGAAGATTTTTCTTCTTCTTCTTACTTACTGCAAGGGTATTTAAACTTCGGCATGCCGAAGTTAGCTTCCTTTCTTGTTTTCATTAAAATTTACCGATCTATATGATATAGCTATATGATATAGTCGTCCGATCCGGCCCAACATATATAGCAGTGAGAGCATATAGAAGACTATCTGCAATGTTTCATTCAGATAGCTTCAAAACTGAGGTACTAGTTTGCGTAGAAACGGACGCATTTATAGGGTCGGAAATGTCTGCTTCACTGCGTTGCAAACCTCTGATTAAAATTATAATACCCTGCAAGGGTATAAACATACATTTATAAAAAGAGTATGCAATGTACCGAGCCGTAAACGGAATCAAACAAACTTAGGCCTTTTATTTCATTTTTGCGCAATCCCGATTTATTAAAAAAAAAAATCAGCGAAATAACAGTTTCTGACATCAACAAACAAAAATAAAGATCAACGAACAACAGCAACATAAAACGATACGTAAAATGCAATTCATTCATACATCTTCTTCATTATGTTTATTTGCTTCGCGTGCTACTTTTTCTAAATGACTACTGTACTAGCTTCCTAGTACAAAATACAACTCTACAAATTCTTTTAAAGGCATTCTCAAAAACGTACGTAAATTAATTGTATTGCCTTATATTTGTTTCCCAATTTTTTTTCCAACCAACCAACCATCTTTCATACACGACGAGCCGATAAAAATAGCAACAGGATTGTGATAAGAAATTGTTTTAGGTTTTTGAGAAATCTGTTAAAATTTTGACAAACAAGTTTGCTACAATAAAATTATCAACAATTATAAATACCTATAGATTTCGAAACTAAAAATAAATCCATAAGACAATTTCGATGTTTTTATTCCTGACATATAGTATAGATAGTAGTTGTAAAATTAAGTCAGAATAATAAATTAAATATTTCCATGAATGTGTAAAAAAATAGCCCTCCTCGCATTTTCTTGTTCTAAGCGGCACTTTTCCCCCACCTTGTTTTTTTCCTGCACCGATTATGTACATATATACGGAACCTTGAAGTACTTGACATTATTTAGAATATAGTGTAGTACTTTCTCCAAAAGTTGCGCTAGGGATACACTCTGATTTTATAGACTTGTAAACCATTGGTAGACCCTTTCAATAGTATTAAAAACGTAACATTCGGATATCGCAGTGTTTTTTTAAAGGACTGTAATTTAAAGAATCAATCAGCGAAATGTTTGAAGTCCATAGATTTGGGTGTCTGATATTCAATGTATGAGCACCAATAAGATTTAACCTTCATTATAAAATATACAATGCGGGAGATTTCCGATTAACCTGAGTTAATATTGGGAATTTCATTTAACCATATAAGACTACCATTTCGCCACAAGTATTTTTTTAGGGGACTAGTGTTTCTACCTTAAGCAAAGCTTTGAAATTGGTACTAAATGATTATTAATTATTATAAAAACATATTAAGGTTTAGTTTACAATGCTCTTAACGCTAGAAGTCGATACATTGTAATTAGAGCGCTAGTCACATAGGACTGAATAAGTTTGAGTTTAAGTCTTAAACTTAAACTGAGTTGTGCTATTATTATTTTAAAAAGAATAAACTCTTTACTAAATAATGAAAGCGTGTTCTCTTTAAGTCCCAATAGAATGTTTTATTACTTTAATTTGTTTTCTTGTTCCAGAATGATTGATGAAAGTAAGACCAAAGGTTTTCATTCAAGTATTTACATAGCTGACGAACAAAATAGAATGATATTAATTTATTAGCATCCTTAATTCTTCTTTTTTTATTTCCAACTAATTATTGTTCGCATGCATTGTGTATGTATTTGTTTTTATATCTGTTAATAGAATTTTTTTGTATAATATATATGTAATATGTAAATAGAAAAGGTAATTTTATAACCCTGAAGAGCTTACAGTTTAGTCCGTGTTTGCGTCCGCTTGATTTAAACATGATTTTTTCGAAATTTTAGTTTAAAAAATGCAGATCCTTAAGAACTAAATACATATTATATGAATTAATTAAATATTATACAAACCTCAACATATGCGGTAAAAATATTGTTACATTGAAAAGTATCAGTAATTTTTAATGAGCATAGCCATAAAATACAATTTCATATAGGAGAAATATGTAGCAAATAAAGAGTTTCACTCAAAATGTACACGCATTTTCTGCTTAACACTACCCGTCCCGTAGGAGCTTGGCTTCCCAACATTTTTCTTAGCTATTTATGTTTTTGGGTCAGCTTCTCGATTTTTTAATTCTTTTATTTTTATTGGTGTATTCTTATATGTAAACAATAAAAGTTTCCAATACATATGTATAAGACATGTGTAAATAAATGTACTTTTGAAAATTATTATACCCACATGTACATATTGTATGTAGCTCTTTATTTGAGCTGTAAAAAGATCAATGATGGCGGTATGGAACCGACGATTTTACGTCGTTATAGCAAGCCATCGGGTTTTCGACTATGGGAAATTTTAACTGTGTATAGCAAATTATTCGTTGTTTATATGGGGTCAAAATGGGGTCATCAAAATTTTAGGGGTCATTTTTCTGGTATCATAACTACCCTTCCACTTGCCCGAAATGAGAAAAATTAATTTTACTTATTTTCAGTTTTACAATGGATATGCTTCTTCGAGTACGATTTTTTTTTAAAATTAAGAATTGTTTTTAATATACATTTTTTTGTAAAAAGTTCAATTTTCAACCATGTTTTTTCACCTGTTGGAGAGTGTAAAAATAAAACAAAAAATCGTACTCGGAGAAGGATAGAGAATTGTTTGACAAAGAAGTGGGCAAAAATTGGTTCAATTCGATGAAAATGACTAGTAGAAGTAATACTAGAAAGTTTTAGAAATTCGATTTTCGGGAAAACTCGCTTAAAGATAGGAAAAATGGTCGAAACTTATGAAGATTTCGGGATTCGTTTACCGATTAAGGAATGAGAATTTTACAAAACCATTTATATGGCGTATTACTTAGATCCAATATATTTTGAAAATAAAATAAAAAAAAAATTTTAAGTAGAAGACCCCCTTAAAAACGTTAAAAGAAGTCGTAAAATTAAGGGGGTAACCCACCGAGGAATTTCAAATTTTTAGATTTTTTTTTATTTTATTTTCTTAAAGTTTGATATCCTAAGAATTTCAAGTCGAAATTCGAAAAAATAACGTAGTTAGGGACGAAAATGCATGTCGTCTTCGTTACACGAGCGCTTACCCATTAAAAAATTTTCAAACGCGTTTTTCTCGAAATCGTGTTTACGAAATCGGTACGCACGATATCTCGAAAACTAATGAACCGATTGACTTGAAATTTTCTGTGGCTATTCTATACATAATTATCTAGTCTTTATCGTAGGATTTAAACAATTTTTTTTTGCTTGAAAATCGCAACTTTAAGTTCAACGCCATTTCGTTAAAAATCAATATTTTCAAAAAATACTACGATAAAGACTAGATTGTGATCTCCAGATTAATAATCTTTTTGTTTTTTTTTTATTTGGATAATTACAATTGAAGCAGGAGTGCGTACCGCGGAGGTCCTTTGATTTTAAGAACGTTACGGGACAAAGGATAAAAAAAAATTGTTTTACTTTTATTACTTTTATAGGTTGCCAGGAAATTTTTTTTACAAAAATGGCATTTTTTTGCGTTTCTCGGTAATATCCTGATAGTCGAAAAGGCATCCATGGTACCAATTTTTCACAGCTCAACCTTACATACAAATGCATATTAATAATATTATTGTTCTAAATTATACATATGCCTATTATTATTATTATTAACTTGTATTGCCAAATTGTTTCGTTGATTTGTTGTGTTTGTATTATTTTTGTTTACCGTTTCACCGTTTTCCGTTTCCGTTTTTTGTCTAATTTCATTTGTTTCAGTTGCGTGTGATTCGCGCTTTTCGCTCGACATTGGAAGACCTAAACGAACGGAGATCGATGCACAGCTTGCATAGCTTACGCAGTCCACGTTCTGGTGGCCTTGGCGGCCATCCCTTGTACAATTTTAACCATCTGCTGAGCCCCAATTACAACAAGCAGCAGTCTCAGCATCCAAAGTCACCGACGCCTCCGCAACCGCAACTGCAGCCGCTGCCATCGGATATATCTTACATTGACGAAGATCCGCAACAGCAGCAGCAGCAGCAGCGTACATCGCCGCAACTCCCCTCTATTAACGTGTCTGCTCCAAACTCAACCCTGCCAAGCTTTTCAGAAATTGCTCACATTTTGCAAGAACAACAACAGCAAAGCCATTGTAATAACACTGAAAACGAAATTCAACAACAAACTACAAAATATTTCAATGGACAGAATGAGACTCGAATTTAAACAAATAATTTTATGACATAGAGAGCTGGGTAAAACATCGAGGTATCCATATGTTTTCTTTTTATTTTACTTTATTCTTCTAAACTGTAACAGAATCAATATTATTATTACTTTTATTAAGTTTTGTTGGTTAAACGTTTTTGTTTTCCTATTTTAAGCATGACTGGCTTACTTCAAGAACTAATTTAAAATGCTTATTTTTAGTTTTAAACTTTCTTAAAGATCAAGTGCAAAAAAGAAATGTTCTCAAAAGTATCGCTATATCGATGTTTCTTCCAGCTCAAAATGTACATAATTGCTTCGGGGATAATAAGGCTCAATTGTAGTTTGGATTTTAGTTTATATTGCAATTGAGTCCAGAATTTAAGAATTCCGTCAATAATACCCAATAAGAGACGACTGAATCATGAAATTCTGATAGTGCTCGCAAAATATCGATATGACTTAAAACACTGCAACATTTTCCATCCCTGTTTAAAAATCTTTAAACTCCTTAGAGCTCTCAAACTGTGGTTTCACTTGAAGCAATAACTCAAAATGCTTGTTAAAATTATGAATTTCCATACTCGAAAAACGGAATTCCAATCATTTAGCTAATAATTATCCGATTGTAGTGACCTGATTTAATTCATTCTCCCGAAATGTGTGCACTTTAGTATTTAATAATACCTATGTATTTTGAAAAATGTTAAGCATGCAATTATATTAATATTAACTCTTAATTTGTGCAAAAACGACAAACTTATTATGTAGTACATGTATTATACTAATCAAAATCCAAATCAATATTTTTTGTTATTATCTTTGTTTCCTTTCTGTTGGTTCGTGTGAGTGTGAGTATGAGTCATTGCAATAAAGACAAATTTATTACGTAGAACAGGTAATATCAACAATTGTTTTGTATTATCTTTCTTTCTTTGCTGTTAGTTCGTGTGAATTGACATAAGAATAAACTTTCAAATGGAAGTACTTTGATTTTTCTATCTCATCCAATTTAATTACCAGAGTTTATAAATATAAAATAAGGGAAAACTACATTTTGAAAGGCTTAGGCTTTGAAGTGTAAAAGAAGGGCTCACACGTGATCTCTGAAGTAACATGTTTTCAAGCTTATGTACATATATAACTGCAGCCTTCGCTTTTAAACGGAAAATAATACATATTTTATATCTTACTCAACAGACCAGTCGATTTGTCCTATTGATTATTGTTAGACACTTACGAATGAGGACGAGAAATCAGATTAGAAAAAACGGTAGTCAAAGAAACATGTTTTATTTATTATTATTAAAATCGAATCTATTACCTGTAAAAGGAAATCCCTGGCAGGTAGAAGTAATTAAAAAAAACCAAAACCAAAAGATGTTCGTGGTAATAAATTAGTTTTTTGCTGTGTTTCCTTTGCAATTATTTTTGAAAAGGTAATAAGCAATCGGAAAATTGCGTTGGGATTAAAAATCGGTTCTAGGTTTCAGTACAATCGAATTCTACCTACCTATTGTATAGTTCAATAATGAGATTACAATGAAGAACCTTTCGTGTCCTTACCAGAATTTATCATAAATACACTATCCTCTTCACTTACAGATACTAAAAAATATTTTGTCAAAGTAAATATTCTTATTTCATATTTTAAGCTTAATTTTATTTGCTTTCAAGAAGAAAAACTAGAACCGCGATTTAAATATGTAATGTTTAATACAAACCCACATTTAGCAGTTAAACAACTTAAAATTCCATCCTTCATATTGTCTATATATATATATATATCTATTTCTCTCTCTTTCTCTCTTTTCCTCCCACACTTATTTATTGTTTTCTATATTTTTTAATTTGTATCTTTCTCTTTTTTAATAAATAAAGGTAATAGGCGGCGAATTGCAAGAACGCTTGATTCCGGTCCCCTATAGCAAGAGCAACACTGATCAAGCTGTAAGCCTACCAACCATTTTTGTTTTATTATTATTTGCATTTGTTATTTGTTATTTATTTAACTAATTAATCCAAAACAAAAACCATTCAATTTATAATAATAAATAACACGATTTATTTTAAGAACCTTTTACGCATTAGCGTGTGAATGAAAGCTTGGAAAAGTCTGTCTGCTTTAATGAGACCAGGGTCCGTACGCATTAAAAAGTATTATTATAAAAAACAAATGGTAAAGAATATATTTAGGTAATTTCTATTATATTCAAAGATTTGATTTAGGAAATAAACATTTTAAATGATGATAATGATTATTCATGATTTTTATTTGTATTATTTTATTTATTACTCAAAATAAAACCCAGAAGTAAAGCATTGGTTCCGTGTTGTGGTGTTTACCAAGATTATTTCATTTTCTTCTTAAAGGACCGCATAGCCATTCTTAGGACTAAAATTACTATTGATATAATTCTTTTTTGGGTTTTGGTGCAATAATTTGCTTTAATAACTGCTTTTATTTTAAATAAAAAAATTCAAATTATGAATAATTATTATTATTTAAGTTTTTTTATCAATAATTTATCAATAAATTAAATTTGTTTTTCTCAAATCTAATTATCTTTGAATCTTTGAAGATAATAGAAAACATACATTTACCTAATTTTTATATTTAAGAAATAAAAATAATGATAAATTACGGTCCCTTCTGAAAACTATGTGTTATGGTACTCGTTGGATCAACAAATATATACCCTATGGTATTTGTATCTGCTGAATCCGGATCCAGAGTTGTGGTGATGTGTTTATGTTCTACGCATTGAAAATGAGGAAAATACAGAGAGGGGAGCTACTTTAAATAAGTTATAATATTTGTATATGATTTATTTGAAACCGCCCAATCGGTTGTGTGGTTGTCGTAATAGGTAGAGTTACCTGTGGGGTAAAAGTTAAAGTTATAGAATTTACGTCGGGCGTGTACTCGTGCGCACTGCGACGAAGTGAAAGGAAAAGCCGAATGGCTGTCAAAAAAATACATTAGAACAGGGAGTAAAAGACGTGAATATTCGCCATCTACAATCGTAGTGATTTTCTAACCCTAGTAGTAAAAAACGAGAAAATCGTGAACATTAATAAAAATATCGACGTTAACCCGACATTTATAATAAATAGAATGAAACCGTTTCGGTTAACCGAAATAATTTCAGTCAGAGAGAGAGAGATCTCCATATCCTATTGCTTGATAATTATTATTTTATTTAAAAATGAATATTTTATTTTACAAATCTGGGTCCTCTTCTTGTTCTATCTCCCCCGCCTCTTAAATTATGCATGATACTTATAGAGTATTTTTGAAATAACTATCAATTATGGTTGGGGCTACAACTGCTTATAAAAAAATTAATGTAATTAATATTGACCATTTAAATAAACGCTATATGTACATTGCTTTTTTGTCTGTGTTTATTCAATCCGTCTGATATGAAAGCTGGGGACAAAAGAACTGTTGCTCTTAACATAATGCAATTATTGTATTATTTGTTACTTTGTGTTGCAGTGGTTCATTTTACATACTCACATACTACATATGTAAGTGCTTAACTTGGACATGCGTGTATTCTTAAAGAGAATTTGTTTGTGAATTTAAAATTGCATTTATTTCCATATTGAAAGCCTGACCCACTGATCAAAAAGCTGCTGCTATTACTGTAGTTTCCTCCTCTATATTTGTCACTGTTTTCTCTTTCTCGTGTCTCTCGTTTTCTCCTCTCTTCTCTTTTTATTTAATTTGGTTTTTGTTAATTAGATTCGTGTGGTGAACGCTTTTCGTCAAGGCCTTGATGCCCGTTATGGGGATCATACAAATAACACGTCGCTGGCTGAGGTGCTGCGAAAGCAGACATCGCTGAGCAAGCGATTATCGGAAACGTCTTCCATTGAGTACGCAGATAATATACCCGATGAGCTGACCATACCCGAAATTGATGTTGAACGTTTATCATCGCACAGTCACACTGAAACGGCAGTTTAATGAAAAGCAATGAGATTCATCGCACGGACACGTCACACTGAAAATGGTTGTTTTAAAGAGGCGCAAGACAACACTGAAGACGCCGTTTTAAAGATTCACCCGGTCTGTCTTAAAATTAATATAAACAAAAATATGCAAAACCTACAAAATTTCTTCTGAAGAAAAAAAAGAGTCAACTTTTTCGAATAAAATGTATTTCAAATAACAATTCATTTCAGGAATACCACCACCAAAAATCGCTGTGTACATTTATTAATTACTTGAAAATCAGGTTAAAAAGTCTTAAAATATTTATTTGCCTTCTTTTTCAACACTTGTTTTAAGTAATTTTGAAAGTATTTTTATATTTGTGTGCGGCAAACCTGTGTATATCTATGTTGTATATTAAATCTGTTGTTTAAGACAAAATAAATCAAAACCTGCTTTAATTATGTTAAAAAAACTGTTTACCATGAACAAGGCAAATGGCAATTACATCTGATACTTGGAGAACTATTTCCCAAATACACGAAAAAATAAACTTAAATTGTTACAAATAAGAATAATTAGAAAAGATCGTGCCCAAAAGAGAATTAAAGTTTATTAAATTAAAATACATTAATGTACTCACATCCCCCCAACATACAAAATCTCAAAATGTAAACGGAAACACAAAAACCATCAGTAATTGTACTTAATAAATTTAAATAAAGTGAGTAATGAATAAAATAGAATGCTAATCTATTAAATTATTTTACGCTAAATGTTCATGGATTAAGGGGGTAAACGCACCGAGAAACGCAAAAAAAGGCCATTTTTGTAAAAAAATTTCCTGGTAACCTATAAAAGTAATCAAACCAATTTTTGTTTTTTAAATGATAAGCACACATTTCAACAAATATTTCATAATTTTGTTATTGAAAAATACTAAATATTCGCCGAGTTATCCTTTTGACCGTAACGTCCTGAAAAACAAAGGACCTCCGCGGTACGCACTCCTGCTTCAATTGTAGTTATCAAAATAAAAAAATAAAAAGATTGTTAAGGGGGGAACTACCCTTTGTAACCGAAAAAAAACGTACTTTTTTGTGGAAAAATAAATCGGCGCACATAAAAATTGATATTGTTTAAATTTGAGGAAACGTAATGTCAACGTATTTTTCATATAATACAAAAAAAAAATTAAGGAGTTATGGTCGATCCCATAAGACGTGTTACTGCTGACATCGAAATTGGCGTACACGATTCTGGCCGCAATTTTCATGCGAAAATATAAAACCAAACATTTATTTACTCGAGAGGGTTTGTTTTACAAGATAGACTACAATCTTTGCCAAATTCGAACATTTACTATAAAAATCAGTGTTAGTTATTATTAGTTATTTTTTTGCGATAATTTTCGAAAATTGTCCATTCGATTTTTTGAAATTTATTTCCAGAGTTCCCCCCTTAATCTGGAGATCATAATCTAGTCTTTATCGTAGGATTTTTTGAACGTAGGCCGTTTGAACTTAAAATTGCGAATCATCCATCCTTATATTCTGAATAAAAAAAAACTAAAAATCTTTTTAAAAAATCCTACGATAAAGACTAGATAATTATGTAAAGAAAAGACACAGAAAATTAAAAAAGGTTTTTGAGATATCGTGCGTACCGATTTTATAAACATGGTTTCGAGAAAAACGCGTTTGAACATTTTTCAATGGGTAAGCTCAAAAGATACAGATACTATACAAAAATCTAATTTTTCATGGCAACGGATCGTAAAAATTGTTATTGCATTGGACAGGTAATAGTTCAAAAGTGTTGAAAAAAATGATTCCATTCGGTCTAGTATTTAAGAAGTTACACGTGTTCAAAGTTGAAATTTTTTTTGGTTGCAAAAAAAGCAGGTCGTTTTTTAGACAAATGCAGACTTTGCGGTCGATCTTTAGGTAAAATATGTAACCGACCGGCAAGGTTATGGTCTCTATCGAAAGGGCCATCAAATCTCGGCAAAACGAATGTAGAATGAAATTATAATATTTATTGCACGTACAGGCATACCTGTTTTACCGAAGTACTAATCTTTCACTTATTTTTCAACTTTGATGGAATGTCAAAAATGAGACTACACGAGATGATGGGTTTGGCGTATGAGGTGTTGTTTTTGAATATGTTCTTTATCAAATTCAAAAAAGATTGGCTGCCACGAAATGCCACCCCGGATTTCCAAGGCAAAAGATACTTTCAACTCAGCGTAAAAAGCGCGCGTCTTCGAGCAAATTCTGCTACAAGCGCAGTACGAAATTGTATGGCGGGCATTCACTTTTTCCTGTATTGGCGGCTTTTTGTTCAATTCCTGACTTTTTAAGGACACTTAATGACTTGAAATGAATGTATAATGATTAAATATTCTTCAAAAATATTAAATGATATAACATTACTTTAAACAAAAACTGCATAAATGCTTGAAAATTTGGTCAAAAAGGAAACAAATTTGAACTAAAAAAATTTTTTTTTTTTTTTTTAAATATATTTTTTCTTTTGTTTTTAAAACATTAAATATGCACCATATTAGCATTTTCAAAGAAAACAAACGAAAAGTATTGTTCGAAATTGGATAAAAATTGAGAAAACTGCCTCAAAAAACAATAATTTTTGAGTATAAAATCTACTACTTATCACACCATATGACCACTTATCGACAGGTATTAAAATAACCTTTCATATAAAAAAAAAATTATGAAAATATCTCAACTGGTTCAAGAGTTATGATTTTTATATAGCAAAAGTATCTAAGGCCCTACTGTGCGCCGCACTATGGCGCAAAAGATACAGATACGTTGCAAAAATCAAACTTTTGATGACAACGGATCGTAAAATTTGTTAATGCATTCGACAGGTAATAGTTACACGGGTTCAAAGTTGAACCTTTTTTGGGTTGCAAAAAAAGGAGTTCGTTTTTTAGAAAATTCTGACTTTGCGGTAGATTTTTAGGCAAAATATGTAACCGACCGGCATGGTTTTGGTCTCTATCGAAAGGGACATCAAATCCCGGTTAAACCTAGGTAGAATGAAATTATAATATCTTTTGCACGTTCAGGCATACCAGTTTTACCAAAGTACTAATTTACACCGACTTATGGGTTTGGCGTATGAAGCGTTGTTCCTTAATATGTTCTTTATCATATTCAAACAAGAAAGAAAGCTAACTTCGGAATGCCGAAGTTTAAATACCCTTGCAGTAAGTAAGAAGAAGAAGAAAAATCTTCTGACTTTTTCGTTTTCTCGGGTACTGACATAAGGTAAATGTTGCGAAAGAAAAATGTTGCGAACGAGAAATGTTGCGAGCGAAAAATGTTGCGAACGAATTTAATGAATTTATATATATATTCCTATGGCTGCTATATGATATAGTGGTCCGATTTGAATAAAATTAAAACCGAAATTCTGGAATAATACAACACTATGTCTCAAATTTTATGTAAATATGTGAAAAATTGGCTTAGTTAGATTTTTTATCAACATTTTCTGATCGGTCCTATGACAGCTATATGATATAGTTGTCCGATTTAGATCAAATTAAAACCGAAATTCAAGAATAATACAAAATGGCCATATCTCAAATTTTATTCAAATATTGTAAAAATTGGCTAAGTTATAATTTTTTTCATTAAAATTTACCGATCTTTCCTATAAAGCTATATGATATAGTCGGCCGATCCGGCTCGTTCCGACATATATAGCAGTGAGAGCATATAGAAGTCTATCTGCAAAGTTTCATCCAGATAGCTTCAAAACTGAGGGACTAGTTTGCGTAGAAACGGACGGACAGACGGACAGACAGACAGACGGACATGGCTAGATCGACTCGGCTGTTGATGCTGATCAAGAATATATATACTTTATAGGGTCGGAGATGTCTCCTTCACTGCGTTGCAAACTTCTGACTAAAATTATAATACCCTGCAAGGGTATAAAAAGACCCGAAACAGCCTCCCTGAATTTCCAAAGCAAAAGATACTTTTAACCCAGCGCACTATAGTTCAGATTTCTTTTTTTGGCATAAAGTCTAAAAATGAAGCTACAGATATGAAACTTTACAAATTTTCTTGTTATATTATAATAAGTTTGTAAAAAAAATTTGGGGTCCATGTTACCACTCCCCCTTTTGGCCTCCCATACAAGCACTGGAATGACTTCGGAATTTTACCAAATTTTATATATTTTTTTACTAATTAGAAAAATTTAACTTTATTAACTATTGATAAGATCTATATTATATACAAATTTTTAGAATGATTAATCTTGTTCTTCTTGTAATTCTATATTAAAAATTTCCTCATCGAGAAGATCGCAATACCGGAACTGGGACTTGCCTATGTATTTTCGATTTATTAGAAAAGGAGCAAAAATGAGCAAAATAGAATACATAGCCATCAAAAACAAAGGTTAAACCTAAAAACTTACGTTTTTAACTTTTGTCAGAAATTGTCAGTTTGTTAGTTATACTCCACTAAAGACAGAGGACATAGTTAATTTCTTCCTATAAAATCACATAACTAAGACGATACACGGCATGGAAATTCTACAAAAACACATATTTATTCTATATACATTAAAAACTACATACTTTTACCTTTAATTTTCATATTTTACTTAAATTTTTGGGTGCGCAGTAAACCTTGTGTGATATGCCAAAGTAAACAAAAAAAATCGCGAAAAATTTCTTTCGGGCAATTAGCTGATCAAGAGCTTAACTTTGAAAATCCGTATAAAACTTAAGAAAAGCTTTTCATGTATTTTTTTCATTTCTAACTTGTGATCAATTTACTTATAGAATATAACAGTTTTTATACGATATTATACCATTAAAATTTGGACTTTATCCCAAAAAAAACGAAATCCGGGCCAGAGTGCAGCGTAAAAAACGCGCAACTTCGAGCCAATTCTGCTATAAGCGCAGTACGAAATTGTATGGCAGGCATTCATTTTTTCCTGTATTTGCGGCTTGTTTTTCAATTCCTGACTTTGTAAGGACACTTAATAATTTCAAATGTGAATAATGAATGTAGTTTCTAAAAAATTGAAAATTGTTCAAAAAGAGAAATTAATTTTTTATGTTTTTAACACATTAAATATGCACCATATTAGCATTTTCAGAAAAAATAAACGAAAAATATTTTTCTAAATTTTATACAAATTGAAAAAACTGCCACAAAAAAACTTAATTTTTGAGTACAAAATCTACTATTTTTGCAAGGCAAAAGTATCAGTTCTGTAAAAATACTGAAATTTTGGTAAATTTGTTTAGGTTCTTTCAAAAGTTAACTGATTGCTTCTAAGGGTCTTATATGATATAACAATATAAATTTGATTAAATGTTCATCAATATTTTTAAATCATAAAAACTAACTTTAGCGGAATATTTACAGTTTTTCTATATCATACGTTGGGGATCGTTTCTATTGCAACTATATATAATATACTGCAACGATCTGACTTGTTCCGATTTTTACCTGCTATACAAATATTTAACTCAGACAGATTTTGCTAAATAATGAATATACAAAAGGTATGTATGTATATACTGTAAATGGTTTGAAATAACTCCTTCACTGCAACGTTGCGGACAAAAGTATGTATAATACTCTACAAAATTGTGGCCATGAATTTTGCATACCCATTGAAACTGAGTCTGTAAATAAGGCTTTGGTATCGTCGCTACTGCTGGTATGTATTTTATTTAACCCCGATCAAAACAAAGTGTTTACCAATCGTATATATATATATTTATGGATAAAGATTATGTTATATGCCAATAATAATAAAATAAATATTTAAATCGGTTTATTTATAATTTGGTATATATTTACACACGAGACCTTAACATACATTATTTGGATCCCACTTATATAGGTATTAAATATCGAATAAAAACATGTAATCGTAATGGTAAACAAAGTGAAAAATAAATAATAAAATAATTCAAATAATATATTTCTTGAATATTTCCCCCAACTTGAAAATAGTTTTTAGTGTAATTTTTTCTGTTCACTCCTAACAGTGAAAACGTATGTATATGTAGGCGCTATGTTGCCTCATAGCTGGTGAGTAAGGCGGCGTCGACGGGCTCTAAGCAACTCGGACATGTTAAGCTTCGCATTAACCAATCATCTATGCAATTGACATGATAAATATGCATGCAAGGCAAATATCGAACAGTTTCTTCCACGCAAAATTCTGCCATGCAGATAACACATTCTCGTGCCTTTTTCGAAGTTCCATCGTATTTCCCAATGGGCAAATGCTGCACTAAACCAATTCGCTTTGCCAGCTTCACGTGATCCTCGTCCTCTGTTATATGTTGTGGCCGTTGAATATTAGTTGGCGTGGAGGTCGTGGGGTGAAATACACGATGATATTCTTCAACCTGCTGCAATGAGAAATTTATAAACGTACATACATACGTATACACATGGGTTTATTTATTGTGGCTTTACTCTATTTAAACTGGAATAATAGCCTTAGTCGCTCTGGCTTAACGCATTGTAATAAGAAATTTAATATGTTATTACAATAAAAATCATAATAATTAACTTGAGTAAGTCTTTAGCAAACTAAAAATTGTGTACATGATGTTCATATGTATATTTTTACTTACATGATTTACTGGCTGTTGTGTTCCGTTATTAGAACTACTTTCAGTGCCTCGCAAAAGTGATATGTCATCGGAAGTGCTGCTTATTTTCAAGCAATTTCCCATTATTGCCAGTTTCTTGCTTAATATTTTTACTAAAACAAATAATAAAATGCATAGAAGAAAATAGTGAAGTGACTGGGATTATACAAATACTTGGTTTTTCGTTTTAATTCTTACATATGTACATATGTACAAGGAAAAATAAGCGATAAAATAAAAAGGTTGCTATTGAACATTGAGTAGAATTTTTTATTAGTCAAATTAAAGTTCGTTTCATATTTTGTTGAACATAAAGTTGTTTTAGTTATGACGTACGATGTAACACTGGTATCCAATACTTAAATATAAACATGTATCTATTTATGTATGAATTTCCGTATATACAAATGTATATACAAACATATACATATGTAACAAAGCTGTTTCGAAACACAATATGTTTACAGCTAAAATCGTTGTTAAATATTTCAAATTAAAAGTTTATTTAACAATACATTTAATATTTTAAGCCTTATAAAGGAAAATATTAATTTACCTATAATATTCCAAAAGTCAACACAGCTATCATGATTAAAGTGACCGTATGTTGTAATCTACATAATAACATACATGCGTCAAAGTTGTCACTAATGTTAAGCGTTGGATAGAAACAATGGAAAAAGGAACAATTCATTCATAATACCAAATTTTTGCTTCCTGTGGCACTTCTGCAATTTATAAATTTTCTCTTCAATCCGCCTTCCTACACATGCCATCCAATTTTTTGCATTTCTGAAACTCGGGTTCCCACAGAGCAAAATAGATAACAGCTGATCTGAACAGATGTGACCACTAAAGATTGGTGAAGTGGATTCTGAAGACTATAGTTTGGTTTGGCAATAAAAGTTCAAATTTTTGGTACATTCAATAAAGATTTTCTTCCAAAACGATATGTACGGCATTTGACAATATGTATGTAGAAATTTATATAAATTAAGAATATGATATATCGGAGTCCAATTAAGATAATTCGAAATTTTAAAAACTAATTTTGGAGGCCAAGCATAGTCGCATGAAACGCTTACAAGCTATTCCTTGTTCCTTGTCACACTGAAGCTTATTAGAAATAAATTGCCCACTTTACTTTATTTTTAATAGATTTTATGCTCACCATGCTTCTTTGGAACATTTGCCCTTTGTTAGAAAGAAATCATTCATTTATTCTGATTAGTCCCAATAAAATCTGAATAGCCAATATAGTTGGTAAGCCATTTATTTCAGTTCCGCAGAAACCACTTCATCAACCTATTTTGAGCCATAGCTGTTCGATCAGCTGTTATGGATGGTGGATGGCTTTATAAGAACCGGCGCACTATGGGGCAAAAGATACAGATACTATACGAAAATCTAATTTTTCATGGCAACGGATCGTAAAAATTGTTATTGCATTGGACAAGTAATAGTTCAAAAGGGTTGAAAAAAATTATTCAATTCGGTCTAGTATTTAAGAAGTTACACGTGTTCAAAGTTGAATTTTTTTTTGGTTGCAAAAAAAGCAGGTCGTTTTTTAGACAAATGCAGACTTTGCGGTCGATCTTTAGGTAAAATATGTAACCGACCGGCAAGGTTATGGTCTCTATCGAAAGGGCCATCAAATCTCGGCAAAACGAATGTAGAATGAAATTATAATATTTATTGCACGTACAGGCATACCTGTTTTACCGAAGTACTAATCTTTCACTTATTTTTCAACTTTGATGGAATGTCAAAAATGAGACTACACGAGATGATGGGTTTGGCGTATGAGGTGTTGTTTTTGAATATGTTCTTTATCAAATTCAAAAAAGATTGGCTGCCACGAACTGCCACCCCGGATTTCCAAGGCAAAAGATACTTTCAACTCAGCGTAAAAAGAGCGCGTCTTCGAGCAAATTCTGCTACAAGCGCAGTACGAAATTGTATGGCGGGCATTCACTTTTTCCTGTATTGGCGGCTTTTTTTTCAATTCCTGACTTTTTAAGGACACTTAATGACTTGAAATGAATGTATAATGATTAAATATTCTTCAAAAATATTAAATGATATAAAATTAATTGATTACTTTTAACAAAAACTGCATAAATGCTTAAAAATTGGTCAAAAAGGAAAAAAAATTAAATTAAAAAAATTTTTTTTTTTGTTTAAAATTTTTTTTTTTTTGTTTTTAAAACATTAAATATGCACCATATTAGCATTTTCAAAGAAAACAAACGAAAAGTATTGTTCGAAACTGGATAAAAATTGAGAAAACTGCCTCAAAAAACAATAATTTTCGAGTATATAATCTACTACTTAGATCTAAGTAGTAGATCTAAGGCCCTACTGTGCGGCGTTTCACGTCTGCCAAAAATCCCAACTGTCTATACTTATGAACCGGAAAGACAGTCGAATCGTACGGAGTTCGCGTCCTTTATGTGTCTTCAATCAGAGATTCATCTACCATCCACCATCCGTTGAATAGTTGGCCCATACATTTTGAAGTTCCAAGCCAGTTTTGGCTGTCCCACAACTGTTCGCTTAGATGTTATCGTGCGATGTACTCATATACATCTATCGTTCAACGTTGTATGGCGTTGTGTGACATTTTGTAACTATCCAGCAACGGCCACACTTTATTTGACGCACGTGTTTTTCAGTTTATTATTAAATAAAATTAGCATTTGAAATGGGATTTGGACGGCCTCGTGGTGGTGGTTCTGGCAGAGGATTTCGCGGAGGTGGTGGCGGCGGCGGCGGCGGAGGAGGAGGATTTAACAGAGGTGGCCCTCGAGGTGGACGGGGAACATTTGATAATGGTAATATATATCTTACTAAAAAGTTAATTTAGCTACTAATATATAATTTTCAGGCCCGCCAGATCGTGTTATTCCATTGGGCAACTTTGTTTACTCCTGCCAAAACGATCTGGTTTGCAAAGTTGGAATCCAAGATGTTCCGTATTTCAATGCTCCCATATTTCTTGAGAATAAGGAACAAATAGGAAAGATTGATGAAATATTTGGAACAGTTCGTGATTATTTCGTATCCGTAAAATTATCGGATAATGTGTATGCCAATAGCTTCAATCCGAATCAATCATTATATATCGATCCTGGTAAATTATTGCCAATTGCTAGATTTCTTCCTAAACCTCCGCAACCGAAAGGAGTTCAAAAAAAGACCAGTCGCGGTGGAGCTGGGGGTCCTTCTGGCTTCCGCGGAGGTTCATCTCGCGGTGGATCAGGTAAAGTCGATAAGATATATCATATTTTGTACTGTAATAAATATATTCTAATATTTTACCTAGGAGGTCGTGGCGGTGCTCGTGGTGGAGCAAGAAATAATTTTGGAGGCAGCGGTGGATTTAGAGGGCGTGGTGGTGGCGGATTTAATAGAGGAAGAGGAGGTGGCGGTGGCTCCTCCGGTGGACGTGGGCGTTGGTAGGTTTTTGGTGGTTTCATCAAACAGTAAAAAATTAAATGTACTTTGAATTTTCATTTCAATTTAAAAACTGTAAGACAAGTTTACACAAATAAATTTTTATAACTTAAAAAAAAGAAACAAACAAATTTTTCATTTATTAAAAAAGGAAAGATGCGCTGTCGTCAATGATATAGTGGGTGGGGAAAAAGACATCTAAAGTTATCGTTTATATAAAATTTTAGAATATAATATCCCAAAAACCGTTCAATGCTCTATTAATTTAATGGGTATACATAGAAGAGCATTAAGAGCGACGATGCAATGTTCTGTGTTAACATCCTTACAAAACAAACAGGAAAAATTAGGCAACACAAATTGAGCTTGAGCTCCATATACATTTGAATTATTTTACGCTATGTGCCTTTAAACGAGTTTTGAGATCTAGAAGTACGAGCACTCTAAAGAAACGTGGATCAATTTTTTGTACCACCTCCAACAGTACCAAATAAAACTATTGAATTGTCTTTTCCCCAAATTTCTCCAGAACCGAACAACTTTTTAAAAGTCCAAGTGTGCACAACCATTACTTGAAACGATACCTTTATGTTGGTATAACACGTTTTATGAAGGCGTTGTGCGCTGATACTCAAATTGTTCGTGATTATCGTCAACACATGAATGGCCGTCCAAAATGGAAATAAAAAATAAAGCAACATTTTTCAACATTATTTTCTTTTTATTATTAAAGCGTACATAATGTATTTTAATTCTACATACTTCATAAACGTTAATTGTTGTCAAGTATTATATTTACTTAAACGCTTACGTTTGAGTGATTGCTATCAATGTTGCCGTTATGTATTATTCACTTAAATGATGGTGTAACATTTATTATTATTATCATTTAATACATATTGTTGTTAGCCTTTGCCACTATCTATCAGTCCAATAATTATATATTGACTTAATTATTACATATATAACTTCTTAGCTGCAAATAATAGTATAAGTAATTTAATATTAGTACATTATATATATTATATACTATATATACATATTTAGGCGTAGGTTTATTTATTTTCAAAAAACTTGTGTGCTATTTTCTGAATTATTCAGAGAAGAGTTTGGTTCTTAACTTAAAAACTTAACTGACTCGATCAAGTATAATACTAAAACATAGAAACTTATTGAAAATAATGATTAAATTTGTTAAAAACTGTGACTTCAATAAATAAAAATATATCAAGTAAATATTGCAAAATCGTTCCAGCGAACACAAAACCTTGAAAAACACAGAGAAGATGGAAGCATGAATGTGCACTTTTTATAATAAAAATTATATAAAAGTGAGACTTTAAAACTAAACATATTTAAAAGACACAAAATATGCAAATTATATCTAATTTTTTTTATAATTTCTTTATCACTTAATTTTGTTGTGAAGCCGAAACATATATAATATGCATTAAACAGTCTTTTTAAATTGGCAATGGCTCTATATACATTGTTCCAAATATATTATTAATACATCATATCCTCCCTCTAGAGACTCATTCCTTTATACGGATTAAAAGATTGTTGCGAGCTTACTTATTTCATGTTTTATATACAATATCTACACATGACTAGAGCCAAATATAAATCCGTAATTATTTTATCACAGCAATATATTTATTTTTTAATTTTAAGGGTTCTGTCTGTTTTCGTAGTGAAAAAAATTTAGATCCCTTTACTTTTCCAGAAATACGCATGCTGCGAAGTATTTTGAATTATTATTTATGAAATATTGGCTCTCGGTCTAAAGTGTTTTAAAATCAATCTTATCTCTGGCGTTTTATGCGCCATCAATAACATCAAAAAAAAATGATAAAACTAATGCCGCTAGTTTTTCAAATTCAGATTGAGAAAAATTAAAAATACATTCTATTTCGATAGTTATGATTGGTCACTTGTGATTTATTATTTAAACTTTTTCAATGACTTTTAATAATAATAAATAAATAATACAATATACAGTGCCCATATGTTGACTAGCCGATCGAGTTTACGATTTCTATTTATTTATATATTGTTTTGTGCAATTTATGTATGATTGACCATGGATTTACATAAGGCTCTAGTGTTTTCTTTTTTTCGTGCGTTTTAAATAGTTAAATTACACAATACAACATTTTTGTGGATATGAAGTATTCTCTTATTCTT
>VNJV01005026.1:0-26917 GCA_008042635.1 Drosophila nikananu | reverse complement strand
TTGGTTTTTTCTTCTTGGATTTTAATGGAGAACATTTCTGCATTTAAAACACGATTTCTATTTTTTTGCCAATTTTTACAATTTCTACGATTAAACATTTTTATTGAAAAAAAATTGGTACATTTTTGGTTCAAAAACCGCGAACTCTTCTGTGGTTTTTTTAATCGTAACTCGGCTTAAACTCAACCGATTTCAGTCTGGTTTGGTTTTTTCTTCGTGGTTTTGAATGGAGAACATTTCTGCATTTAAAACTCGATTTCTATTTTTTGGCCAATTTTTCACAATTTTGGCGGTGTACCCCTTAAATTTTTTTATAAAAATTTTTCTCAAAAATCGCGAACTCCTTCTGTGGTTTTTTGATCGTAACTCGGCTTAAACTCAACCGATTTCAGTCTGGTTTGGTTTTTTCTTCGTGGTTTTGAATGGAGAACATTTCTGCATTTAAAACTCGATTTCTATTTTTTTGCCAATTTTTTAAGAATTTTTTCGATGTGACCCCTTTTATTTTTTTTGGCTTAAAAATCGCGAACTCCTTCTGTGGTTTTTTGATCGTAACTCGGCTTAAACTCAACCGATTTCAATCAGGTTTGGTTTTTTCTTCTTGGATTTTAATGGAGAACATTTCTGCATTTAAAACACGATTTCTATTTTTTTGCCAATTTTTACAATTTCTACGATTAAACATTTTTATTGAAAAAAATTGGTACATTTTTGGTTCAAAAATCGCGAACTCTTCTGTGGTTTTTTGATCGTAACTCGGCTTTAACTCAACCGATTTCAGTCTGGTTTTGTTTTTTCTTCTTGGTTTTTAATGGAGAACTTTTCTGCATTTAAAACTCAATTTCTAATTTTTGGCCAATTTTTACAATTTCGACGATGAAACCCCTTAAATTTTTATTGAGAAAATGGGTACATTTTTGCTTCAAAAATCGCGAACTCTTCAGTGGTTTTTTGATCGTAACTTGGCTTAAACTCAACCGAATTGAGTCTGGTTTGGGTTTTTCTCCTTAGTTTTAATAGGAGAACTTTTCTGCATTCAAAACTCGATTTCTAATTTTTGACCCCGCTAGTGATGCCGCAAATCTACAGTCGGCCTTAACTTTTTCTAGCTAAAATAAAAAATTAATTAATGAAATAAATATCAAATTTGTATATTGATATTTTGAAGAGATAGTTTATTTGTATATATTTTTTTTAAATATCCAACAACTTTAATATGAATCGAGATTTTCGTTCTGAAGCGAACGTGTTCGAACGCTTGAGTTTCAATGGGCATAACAACGGAGAAGCTAACTGCTGTGAGACTCGACACGACTGTCTATCGTAATTGTTGTCGGCAATGCACTGCCAGGGTGGCAGCACTCAGTGTTTCAAGAGCTGGCGCCAAAGGAAAAATGTAATAAAATAAATCCAAAGAAAAAGTCTGTTATTATTTTAATACTCTGCCAAAAAGATTAGAAGGCTTAGGTTTTATTACAAATTGGTTTTGTATTTTGCTTTCAACTGTCGGCCGTTAAGACGTTTCCTTTCTTAGGATTTTAAGTCGGCTGTCAATTTCCGTGAGCCGTGTGTTAATTTGTTTGTTTGTTTTTTATTTATTTTAATGTATGTAGTAGCTACAGCTATTTAGTGGAATCTATACAGCATCGGTTTGTCTTGTATTCTACCCTTTCCCGGGCTCTAATTTTTACCTTGAACTTGAACTGCCAACACGTTGCAGACCGATTCACGTTCAAGTTGTTGTGAAAACCGATTATTGGACATCTTTCGAGAAGACTTGTAGAATCGAGACGAGAACCGCTGTCCGTCCGTTCGTGTGTTACGTTAGTTCGGTCGTCCGCTCTACGGGCTGTTTTGTACGGGAAAAACGGGTGTAGAAGGATTCCGTGGACTTGAAGAGAGTGATAGAGAGTGGGGAACAAAAAAAAAATATAAGATAGATGATGGGGAGGCACGAAGAGGTACCTAGTAGAGGCTTTCCGCGTTGGAGGAGCGCGGCTTCTTCAGCTTCTCCAGGTTCTTAATGACTAAGTCGTGGAGCGAAGAGTAACGATTGCGCACCTCGCAGACGACCAGCCACAGACTGAGGTACTCCTTCTCGTCCAGCTCGACGACGGCACGGCGATAGTCATCGATGTGCGGATACTTGGCCACCTTGGACACAACCTTAGCGCGCGATAGGAAATAGCGCGAGATTTGATCAAAGAAGGCGGCCGCCTCCGACTCCACCGTTTGGATCTCGGCCAGGGTATCCTCCTGAATCGATACGCCAAAGTTGTTGCCATCCTCGATCTTGGGAATCATGAACGAGATCCACATCTTCAGCAAATTGGCTGCAAAACCGACACATCTTAGTTTCTAGAAGGTTCCATACAGATGCCGGCAATACTTACAATCCTCCACCAGCTTACGGATGATGGGCTTGACCACCTTGATCATTTCGCACAGCGGCTTGTTGCACGGCACCGTGCCCGTGGGCAGCGCCAGTACCGGCACTCCGGTAATCAGGACATCGTTGCGGGCACGCTTTGCCGGCGGATGGTCGCCATCCTCGGTGGCGAGATCTTGCTTCACCAGCACTGGCGGCAGGGCCGGGATGTTCAGGTCCTGGTGCACCTCATCGAAGTTGCGCTCGTTGAACATTGGCGTGGCCAGCAGTTCGTTCAACGAGACGATCTTCTCCGGAAAACGCTTGGTTATAAGCAGCTCCGCCTTTTGGATCAAGGTGTTCTTGTACTCCTGCACCTTAATTACCGTGTCGTTGGGCATCTTGTCTTTTTTTCTTAGGTATTTCACGGTCGCGTTCAAATAATCTTTAGGCGGCGGTGTCGGCGGCGGCTTATTTCTATTTCCGCTGAAGTCTCGCTTCGGTTTCGATCCCGGTCCCTAGACGCTGTGTGGGCCTGCTCTCCCTACTCTATTTCCTAGCTTCACTTCCAGCAGCGACGGTGCTCTGCAACGGGAAGGCGGTCAAGTGACGTCGGTGACGATGGATTGCGAAATTGGAGGCAAATAAAAAACACAACTCACCTACAATTTTGTACAAATGCCTGATATTATGCGGCAGCGTGGTCGGCAATGTGGCGTAGTGCGTGCTCTTAAAATGACCTAAAAAATGTCTCACGCACGAATATACCAGAAACCAGCGGAACTTGGCTTGTGGCTAAAATAGTGCTGTGGGACACAAAGTTATTTTCGTTCCCTGTACAAAACGTTAGTAGTCAGGTCTCCTCTGGTATTTATTTTTTGTTTCTGGGTTTTTTTTTTAGCTTTCACGCGTTTTTCTCTTTTTCCCGCCACTAGCTCAAAATAAGTGTTGGAAAGCGCGTGCCAACCATATGGAAAAAAAATTTAAATATCGTAGTCATAATTATTCCAAATCAAAATTTGACGAGTTTATTAGGAATTCTTGATATTTGTATTATACTAACTCCCTTGTGTTTTCTTATTTGCGTTTTGGTATATCTTATCCTGGTCGCCCATTTTTTTTCTTGCTTTTGGTATATTTCATGTATTTCTCATGTAAAGTTCATGTTGGTATATTCGATCGGCCAGTTTGCTGCCACACTGCATCCGTCTCGCACAGTTGGACATTTTTCGTGTTAAAACAAGCAAAAATACGAAATTAAGACGAAACCGTGTTTATCTCAGGCATGCAGGCGGCTCTGGCCCGACGTTACGATTTCAAATAGCTCGTGCATGTAGCATTACTGAAGTTGCAAAAGCACAACGCCAACAACTACGTGCACAGACACGCTGTGAGACACAGTGCAAAAAGAGAAGAGTGAAGACAACGCGGTGTCGTTCGTTGTTGGCATGTTACGTGTTTTTCGGCATTTCTAGCTTCCTTTTTGCTTCCTTTCACCTTTATTTTGTTGCTGCCGCCTTTATTGTTGTTCCTGCCGCCGCTGTGATTGCAACAAAACAAATACAACAACCAAAAGCTGAACGCAGGACGATACCGCGTGCACGGAGGCGAGGCAACAACACACATACGCGGATAAAACTCACAACTACAATCGCATTGCTGGCCGCTTTCCGCCGCACCGCGCGCCAATCGTGTCGTGTTGAAATATATTGCGGAGTATTTTTCGCTGCATTTGCTGACTTGCTGGCCGCCCATTCTGTTTGCTTCCTTTCGCACACATCGCCGTCGTTGTGACGCTCATCATCAGCTCCACGGTCCCAAAAGAGAGCAATAAGAGCGAATAGCAGGCGAAACAATAGAAGCGGTAAAAAAGAAGCCAAGACGTTGGCGAAGAAGAGTTGGAGTTAAAAACAAACAAAAGAACGGCTACAAGAAACTTCAGGAAAAAGAGTGGGAGAAACGCGTGTGCTTAGTGCTGTTGCACATTTTTTTTTCGTGCTTGACAACCACAACATTAATAGTGGATGCGAACATCAACAGCATAGACGACGACAACAACAGTTAACTGAAGGAATTGAAGAAGCATCACAATGGTAAGTTTTTGTTGGAAGCACAGGTCGCCGTTTGGTTTGGTTTGTTTGTTTGCAGATTTTGTTGTTGCCACTGCATGACTTAATACAATTTCTTTGTTGCTAAGAATTTTGAATTTTTTCATCACACATGTATGTTCGGACACGCACTCAAAACACACATATGCACAAAAAAAAAACAGAGCGCCTGCAGAAGCGGAAGAAAAAGTAGAAGAGGAGAAAAAAGCAACGGCATCAGCAGCAGCGACCGCCACTCATTCAAGAATTCTTCTCTTATTTCTCTTTTATCCCACCCTCTCCCCATTTTTTTTCCATGGAGCTTAATATTTCCATTGCAATTCACATTTTCGCGTGGCCTGGAACTCTGGAACCATGTGTTTTTCTTCTTTCCTCTTTTCTTCCTCTGTCTCTGCTGCTGCTATCCCTCTCTCGCGCGCACACATTGAGATTTATTTTTTTGTGTTCTTCGCACACGAGTTGGGCGAAAAAGTTGCGCTAGGTTAGGGTTAAGGCCATGCGACTCAGTTTTTTGAGGGCAGCATGTGTGTTAAGGTGCGTTGGGTGCCGCTGTGCATATTCTAATATTAAATGTTAGTTCTTGTTTTTTTTAACTGTTCCGATAATGGCAAAAAAAAGTATGTTATATTTATTATAATGGATTTGGCCGCCAACAAATTAATAATATTTAGGGGATTCACATGATTTAATAAGCTAATGAATTTTCGAAAAAAAAAACTTTAAATCATGGTTTGTTAATTTTTATCAGCATTAATAGCAGATTCAATCTAGGGATTTTTTTGTTTTTTTTTATTATATCTTCACGTTTCTTATCTGTTGTGAAATTCTTCGAGTCATCTGGAAATGGGTTTGGTTTTTGACATTTTTAACAAGTTTATTTTAGAAATAAGTAAGGGTATGAAATCACTTTTAAAACTGTTTAAAAGTATGCAATAAAATATTTTAGTTTAAGCATTAAATCTAATAAAAACATACGCAAATAACGAAAATATTATACAACCTTTCATTTTTTCTTAAATATCAGAAACATTTATTGAATTAACTATGCTTAGCTATACCTCTTAACTAGTACCATTAAATTAAACCAACATAATTCTTAAAATAAAGCTTTCTTTATAATATTTTTAAATATTTTCAATATCAAAACAGTTTCACTTGTTGCTTAGCGGTGACCAAGAGAGACGCGCCCCCTTAAGCTGGGGCAGAAACCCCCAAGAAGAAATTCCGATATTTTTTGTAGACTCTACAGTGTAGAGAATCCCTGCCTTTTGGGGTCTCCACTGTACCTTTTACCGGCTGCAGCTGCAATTGCAACTGCAGTGACTGCTGCTGCTGCTGCTGCAGTTGGTTGCCCCTCCCACAAGCTGCGCTGTCTACCTAAGGCCACTGCAGTTTTGTGCCTCTGATTGGATTGGGAGTGTGAGGATATCGGTCCTTCCCTCCTTCTTTTCGGAGAGTGGCTATTTATCGTCGCTTCCGCTTTGCCCACTGCATTCGCAGTTTGGCAGGCGCCTGCGCTGTGGTTTGTGTCTTCGGTCAGTTCAGCTCCGAATCGTCATCTCCTGTTAGCTTCCTTTCTCTCTCCTCCCCTCGATGTCCTGTATCTTTCTATCCCTTTCGTTGTCACGGATAACGCTTCACATGTCCCTTTCTGTCGCATTTTGTTACAGTTATTTTTTGCCTCATTTTATTGTTCAGTTTTCAGCATTTTCTTTGTTTCTTTTTCCTGAGCCTTTATCCACAGGTTTTGTTTTTATTTTCATATTCGCCAACCCTTTGTCGAAGTTCCACTCTTTTTTTTTGTTAATTTTTTGATGTGGATTTTTTTTGTTTCTTTTTTGAATGCAACAACATGTTGATGTTGGCTTCCTGTGGCCGTGTGGGGGTGGAAAACATATGTTTTCGGACAAGAGACTTTCAGCATTTCCTTTATTGCAAGGTCATTCGTTTTGATTTTATTTTGTGTGTCAACACAAAAATGTTGCAAATCTATAAATAAGCCAGGGGGTGGAAGAAGAATAAAGGAGAGTGGATTTTGGGAGTGGGTGGGTGTGTGTGGGTTTTGTGTTTTAATCTTAAGATACTAATTACGGGGCTTGAGTTTCACAAGCTGATAGCTTAATTACAAAAGGAAACTTGAATAAGGCTGAGAAGTAATGGGAAAAAGCGGGTCAGTTTTCAAAGGAATGTCATAAAGAGTCACATAAACACACGGATTGAATAAAGCAAAAATCTGGTTTGTAAACACATATTTTTCAACTTTGTTTATACCCTTAAAGACGATTAGAAGCGTTTATTTCGAATTCTCTATAATAAATACATATATAAATATATTGTTGTTCAATATTTTTTGGATATTCTACCATTATCAGCAGAAATTTCTTATATGTAACATTTCATTTTGTCACAATTTACCATATTTTGTATATGATATAGATAGTTTTGTGATTAGATCACATCGGGTATTTCGAAATATCATATATTGTTACACATCCCTAACTGGAACATTCAGCAATAAATTTGGCGAAGTTTCTCCCTTGCTCATTAATAACGTTTGATGCTTTTTGTGATTTTTTTATTTTGAATACAAAATATTTGCAATAAATTCACACAACATCTTGGGGATTCTGATTAATTATTGGGATTGTCAGAATTTGTCCCCTACAAGTGAGTTCACTGTACCTGCAACATGCACTTGGCACGCCGCCTGGTTGTGTTTGCTCTGGATCTAGGAGCCCCTCTCGAGTTCCTTGCCAGAGTGTAGTATACGAAGGTATCAGGTATATATATGTGAGGACGCATATAGCCAGCGAACGACGAGAGCCAACCAGACCCGGCGCCAGGTCCCTCGTCCCAAACAGGACCACCCCCAAGGACATTCCCCCAGCCGCAGCAGCATTCTGTCTTGCTCTAATTGCTGTGCATGCGCTACAGATTGCTGCTCCTCCAACACAGCACACCCAACTCTGCCACCTTCTCGGGTAACCCTTTTGTTTAAACAGGGTGAGGAGAAGGAGAAGGGAGCACGGAGCAACGGCGGTTGGAGTGAGAGGAGATGGAGGAGGCGGGCACACATGCATATTCCGTCCTCATAAAGGCGGAAACTTGGTATCTATGCATGCCAAACATTTTGTTGTTCTTGGCACTACTGTTTCTGCTTTGCTGAACTAAGTGGGTGGCACCGAGGGGTGGTGTATGATATGCCGGACAGGGGGGGTGCGAAACAATATTCCAACCCCTTTTTGTTGTAGGTTTAAAGTGGAGCATAGTGAGCCCCGGACACACAGAGGGCACAGTGGCCTCTGATATAAGAAAGCTTCTTACTGGATTTAATCTTTGATTTCGGTATCTAAACTTATTAAATGATTTAGGAAAGATAAACATTACGAAGAGTTCAGTAATCGCCAGGAAAGAAGATCGGAAAAACCTTCCAGAGAGGAGATAAAGCAACTTTCCTGTTCTACCAGCTTTTGTGAAATGCTGGTACATTGTAAGCAATACGCAAAACAAGAGCGAACAAGCAAAATTATGAAGTCTACATGGGTTTAAATTTTTTGATTGATTTAAATATCTGTTAAATATGTTTGTATAAATATGTAAATTATGAATAAAAAAGTAGAACTGAAGGTAACCACTGTGCCCAATCGCCTTTTTGCAAGAAGGGGTGCAAAGGGGGTGGCAAGGAGTTGGCCTCTCGCGTTTGTTTATCGGCCTGTTCCCAGCTCCCAGTTCTCTGTTCTTGCTTCGCTGTCGTTGTCCTGACCGTCGTCGCACACGCACACAGTGTGGGCCTGGCCCCGAAGAGATGTTGGCCAAAAACCCACCCCATTCGGACCTCGGCTTAACCCCTGGGAGCAGCGGCAGTAGCAGCACCCCGTTTAACCCGCTCCCCGAATAACTGCAACCCAACCGAGCGACTGGGCTGGGATATATTCGCTGGATGGGCTGTGTGTGAATGTTAAATTTTCATTTTGGGGGTTCCAAAGTAGTAGCCCGGTGGCCCGTCGTGTCCTGGCTCTAGTTAGCGATGTAGTTGGCTCCCACACGAGCATCGAATCAGTCGCAAAACTCTCGTTAGCGGTGTCTATATTTGTGGAAATCTCAATCTCAGAGCAGCCAGGACATCCCAGAGCCGGAGCATCCCAGAACCTCACCGCTACGGCGACGAGCAGCATCTGACCGCTGGTCTCGCCAAGACTTTTCCCGAGCTCTGCGAGTGAGTTGCTTCCTTGTTTTGCTTCCATTTTTTTTCGTTACTGCTTGAACCTTTCTCCTATTTTTTTCACGCGGCGTGCGCATTTTTTTCCTCGTGCTTTTTGTGCCGTTTTTTCTAAACACCGCACTCTCTTTTGCTCTCTCTTTCGCTCTCTCACTCTCGCTGTGTGTGTGTGTGTAATGCTTAAAAGTACGCTACAAAAATGAACCATTTTTTTCGCTCTTTTCTTTGACATTTGCTCGGTACATTTGCTTTGTTTTTGTTTCCTTTTCGCCAAAGCGAGAGTGTGTGTGAGTTTGAATTTTGGGTGATTCCCCCTTGAATTCCATGCAGTGTGTTTTGTGTGTGTGGGGGTTTTCCCTTTAAAAAGGACTTCAATCTGACAAAAGCTACGAAACTATGAAAATATCGATTTTGTGTTCGTGTTGTTGAGCGTGTCCGGGGCACTGGAAACAATTTGGTATCCTAAATTTCAGTTTTTGCAAAAAAAAAATAAAATATATTCCCTATTAATTACTTAGTTTAGTTTTATTTTTTAGAAGATATAAAAAGTTAAAAATATTTATATTTTTAGAAATATTTATATTTTAGAATTAGTTTAATTGAACAGCTTTTCCATGATTTTTCCCTTGTAATAAAAATAATTAAACAGCTTAATATATATTTTATCCCACTTAAACCCCAAACTAATAATTAATTTCTCCCATTTCAGACATCGAAAAAGCGCAAAACCCCCTTCGACGACGACGATATTGATGAGGACGATTCAGGCTCCGACTTTGATGATGACGAGGATCCAGATCTAATAGAAGTGCCCGGTAAGTCCTCCCTCCTAGCATACAATACGTAGTTCACATTCCACTGTTGATGCCTTAAATCCTTGGGCTTTGGGCTGGAGGAAGATTTTCGCCTGCAATGAAAATGCTGAAAAGTGGGCTCATTTCGTAGGGATTGGGGCGAAGGCGGCAGCCTGTTCTCCTATTGTTTAGACAACAATTTTATAGGCACCCTTGGGTGTCGATGTCTAGATGTGCAGCATGGCTAGAAGGCGGGCTGTAGGAGGCGAAGGCTCCTGCCCGAGAACGGAGAACTTTATGGTATAGTTTTTTGGCCTGTCAGGCGTAGCAGAAGGCAGAGGAAGAAGCAGATCCTTTTGTTTAAAACGGGGACTGGGTAGAGTGTAGGGAAGGGCTGACAAGGTTGGGGCAAAAAGGTAGCTGAAATAAGGTATAGAGTTTGGCCAGCCAGCCAGTAGTAACTTTTATTCAGAGCTGACATTTCAATCAGTGGGGTAAGGAGAAGGTAAGGTAAAGTTTTGAGTGTACACTTCCTACCAATTATTGAAAGAGTTCCCCCAGAAAAATTAATAAATAGAGTTTGGAATGATTTAAAGCAGAATAGTCAATATTTTAGCAAATAAATATATTTAATGTGCAATATGTGCTTATTTGTAGTGTTTTTACAAGTCTATCTAGTTTATTTATTACTCCTATAAGAAATACCTGGCAGTAATTGGAAATTTATATAGATAGGAAAACTAAAATAAAATATAACAACAAACTATCCATACTCAATAATACAGCTTTTAACCTTAAAATATTGATATTAGGAGTCTATTTTTGATATATTAAACAGAACAAAGATTTATCACAAGGTTTAAATAAAGATTTGGCTTCAAATATCGCTGCATTATCTATACATATAAATGTTCTATAAGTTTCTTAAAAATAAGACAAAAAAAGAACGTTAAACATATTCTAAATTATACTGTGTTTTCTAATTAAACTATTCAACATCTCTGATGTTCCAAAACCCACAGCCAGTCCCTATATTCGCACCTCAAGCCCTTCCACCCCTCCAATTGATTTGTTATCCTTGAGCAACATTAATTAAAAGGCCTCTACCATTTAGTCGCAGAAATATTTATGAAATTACCCCTCTAAGGATAGAGGATGTCATGTTTGCTTGAGATCTGCTCGGTATCGATGGTATATATATGGTTTATATGCAAGCCATGTGGTGGGCCCACACCTACATGTATCCATTATGGTGCGTCACGCATTTATCAGAACACATAAACATGATTATTAAGTCCTATACATATATATATATAGAAGGAGCTGAGCTGAGCTGAGCTGAGCTCACCGTGCGTCATTATTCGTGGACATCCATATACATTGAATAATTAAAGCCGATTAGTTTCGACCATTTCCTCCATATTCCGTCAACACAATCGAAGGCCAATAGCTGTGGGGTCCTTGAATAAAAGCTGAAATATTATCCTTAATTATTTAGAAAGCAATATCGACTCAGAGTCTAAAGTGAGCGAGTGTGACACCTGTGACAGGTGTTTCTGTGTAGTGAAAAGAAATCCATAAAGATTGAAACTAAATAAAGCAGGCAACTTGACTTGATGGAATATTAACAGTTTACTTAAGAACTGAGTGCTATTGAGGCCTTCCTGTCGTACATATCGTCCTTCGCTTGATCATTCTCCTTATTGATTTGGATTAGCAAACGAAACTCTGGACATTTGTGGTTGCCACAAGCGGAATTTGCATTTGCTTTTGCCTGTGGTGGTCATCATAGTTGACCGCGACGCCAGCAGGGAATTACAGGCCAGCAATCGTAATGACATTACAAATTCTCCCATGTGCAAATCATATACAAAGGTATATATGGCTTTTATACATATACACAGAGGGAGAGAGAGTGAAGTACATAGCTCTCTGCAGCATATACTTATAATAATTATGATTATGTCTCGGGCAGAGAAGAGGACCCTTTCCCGCTCAAGTCGGCATATGTCGTCTTCAAGTACATGGAGATGGCCAAAGCATATACTTAGGGTCACATATGTACCATATATCTTTGCTCATTAATTAGATATTTACCTTAAATGAGGGTGCTGGCTGGCTGGTGGTGGTGGCCGTGGTGGTGCTTCTGCTCGTGTGCTCCCTGATTATGTCTGCAATTTGTGCAGCGGAAATGGCAATCTCTGAAGGCCTTCGATTCGTATCAAAGGGCGGGCGGCGGTAGGCATTAATGTGTGCGAATTTCATTAAATATTCACAAGATGCCAATCGAGAAATCACGTGCTCTGCAGAAATTCGAAATCAAATGGCAGGCAACAATAATAACAACAATAAAACCCCTCTACTCCCCCACTACTTTAGCTTTTAATTATTGCCTTTCTGTGAATCTCATTCTTTTCTAACTATATCCATTGTCAAGTCATAACAAAAGTTTTTAGTTATGTACACAAATTAAATGAATTCTTTAGTTGGTAATTTTCCTTGTTCATTCAGTGTTTCGTTTGTTCGCTCAATAAATGTATATATTCAGGTGTCTTTGTGTTCATTCTGTTGCATATAGAGTTAATTTCCTATGTTTTTGAGCAGTTAACTATATATTTTTGAAAATTAAAACCTTTACTAAACTGTATCCCCATATAAACATTTTCTTTCAGGTGGCGGTCGCGATCTGGTAACTGCTTTAACCTACGCCCAGAACATACGCAGCGGAGTGGGCGTGACCAAAGGCCAGGCACCTGCTACTCCCGCCGCTGCGGCTGGGCCACCCAAAATAGCCAACATTTCCACTGTCCACCCAAAAATTGTTATATCCCAGAACAACATTAAGCCGATATCGCTGCTGCGCATCAACAATAATAACAACAACATCATCGGCGGCAGCAGCAACGGGAACAAGATAATAACAACTGCAACGGGCGGTGGAGTGACGGCGCTGGTAAAGGGAGCGGGACTGGGTGCGGGAGCGGTGACAGGAGGCGTAACCACAGCGAAAATAGGGGGCGTGACTTTGGGCGGAAAGATCACACCGATACCGACGATAATAGCCACCCGGAAAGTGGGAGGAGGACTAGAGAATAGCCTGAACATGCCAAAGAAACTGAATAATGCGATAACGGGTGAGTGACAATAAGAATAATAATACTAATAATAAATAGCACGGTGATTGCACAATAAAACAAATAATATAAAACACGAACACGAACTACAGAGAAGAAAGTCTTGGCCAAGATCAAGTAATTAATGCCACTCTTCCCTTATATTTCTCTCTTTCTCTCTCTCTCACTCTTGGTTTACCTTGCTTTCCGCCTGGTTTTTCCTCTTCCCCGTTTTTTGTTGTACCAATATTTTCGCTTGCTTTTCATTTCGTTTTTTGTGGATTTTCTGTTGCTGTTGTTTTGTTTTTGTAACTTCCCCTGGACTTTTGATGCTGCTCTCCACTAGCCATGGGCAGTCCAGCCGCAAGGAGCAGCAGCAGCAACAGCAGCAGTAGCAGCAGCAGCGGCGCCTTCGGGTCAGGTGGATCCAACACCACCAGCAATTACCTGAACAGCCTGAGCACCAATGAACTGATGAATTTGGCCGCCTATGTGGCGGCCAAGGGCAGCAGCTCACCATTGCCCCCGCCACCGTCCACGGCCGCCAATTCGGTGCGGAGTTCACCTAGCTCTGGCGGCACCTTCTTTGACGGCGTAGGAGGAGGAGCGACCACATCAGCCTCTGCTGCTAATTTCAATATGGCCGCGTCTTTATTGGCGCAGAGTAAGTCGATTAATGTTGGTAACCAACCAAGAAGAATGCCGATTTATCTCTTTTAAACCCCCTTGACTAAGCCAATTAAGAAAATGTTGTGTGTTTGAATTTGCTTCCTTGTTTTATACCAAATATCATTAAAAACTACTGGAAGTTGCCTTGAAGGTGATGTAGAATGCAGGAGACTTTTAGTAGGAGTGTTGAGGCTTCGATTAATCATAAATTGTAAAAAATATCCTTAAAGTCATGAGTCAGAAGGAATATGTAGAATACATTCAAGGAAACCCAATGTTCCAGGAAGAGAGATTAGAATCTTTAAAAAAAAATCCTTCGTTTGTTTGCTGCTATTTTTTGTTGCGTTATCCCAAGCAATCACCAACTTTTTCCCACTTTTTTTTTTGTTCTGTTGTGGCAAATCGTGTTCCATCTTGCAGAGGCTTTTGCTGTTTTTCGTGTTTTTAAAACTAGAGCAATTCCCTTGAAAGATATCCCTGAATATAGGAAATGTTTATCAGTTTGCCGGGTGCTTTGTTTGTTCTTTATGTTCTTTTTTACTTCAATCCCAAGTTTGTTTGTGCCTTTTTGTGGAAAATGTTCTATCTTGCACAGGCTATCAATGGATAAGTAGTTTTCTTTCTTGATTTAATATAAAGGACTATAGGTGGACATTTCAGTATTTTTCAACATTTTTCTTAGGGAAACTTGCAAAAATATTTACACAAGTTGAAAATCAAACGGATTTGTGTTAAGCATGTGCAATGAAAAATCTCGTTTTTCTTTATTTCCTCATATATGTACATATGTACATACATATATTTAAATAATACAATAAACCTTTCTAGAAATGCCCAAAACTAGGTTCTGCTTCTCCTCAAATCTTGCTGTCTCCCTCTATCCCCTGACTAATATATCCCCGATTCTCTGTTGCCATCTCTTTCCCTTTCGGGACCTGTACCTCCCTCTCACTCACCTTGGCTTGGCGTCGTCGTCGTCGTCGTGTTTAATTATTAAAACCACATTATCTTCGTCATCATTATCCTTTCCCTATCCCCATTTTCTTGCAGTGAGCTATGCGGGCGGCGTAAATGCCATTCGGCCGTACAAGTTGCCCGCAGGAGCAATGGGAACCGCCATCGTTGGCAACACCACCAAGCAGCAACAGCCGACAGCCGTAGCTGGAGGAGGAGCACCAGCTGGCGGCGGTGTGAAGGGTAACACCACCATGATGGAGGCCGTGCGTAAGTTGATTGCCCTGAATCCGCAATACCTGACCAGCGGTATACCGAACGATGCGATCCAGCTATTCTTGCAATCGACAAACCAAAGGGCACCGAACCCCACGATCATGACACCGATGCCGGTGACAGCAAGTGCCGCGGCGGCTGCAGCGGCAGCAGCAGCTGCCCACGCCTCCGCGGTGGCCTTTGTCCAGCAGGAGGAGGATGAGGTGGACTACGAGGAGATGGGTGTGGCGGAGACCTATGCCGATTATTGGCCAGCCAAATGTGAGTTGTGTGTTAATCTATGCCATTTTACTGAATCAACTAACGGATAATCTCTCTCTTCCCCTTAGTGCGGTTGGGCAAGAAGCACCCCGATGCCGTTGTGGAGACAGCCTCCCTGAGCTCCGTGGAGCCCTGTGATGTCTATTACCGACTGGACATACCCCAGGAGACGATCAATAGCGGGCAGCTGAGCGCCTTGCAATTGGAGTCCATAACGTATGCCTCGCAGGCCCATGACCACCTGCTGCCAGACGGCAGTCGTGCGGGCTTCCTGATCGGCGATGGTGCTGGTGTGGGCAAGGGCCGCACCATTGCCGGCATCATCTATGAGAATTTCCTTAAGGGTAGGAAGAAGGCCCTCTGGATATCCGTGTCCAACGATCTCAAATACGATGCTGAGCGGGATTTAGCCGATATTGGAGCCACGCGGATCTCAGTCCACGCGCTGAACAAGTTCAAATACGCCAAGATCAGCTCGCAGGTGAATAACAACTGCAAGCGTGGCGTCATCTTTAGCACATATTCGGCGCTGATTGGCGAATCGAACAACAAGACGGGCAAGTATCGCTCCCGCTTCCGCCAGCTATTGCAGTGGTGCGGCGAGGACTTTGAGGGTCTGATCATCTTCGATGAGTGCCACAAGGCCAAGAACCTCTGTCCTGTGGGCTCTGGAAAGCCCACAAAGACGGGTCAAACAGTGCTCGAGCTGCAACAGAAGCTGCCCAAGGCAAGGGTGGTGTATGCCTCCGCCACGGGTGCCTCGGAGCCCAAGAATATGGCGTACATGGTGCGCTTGGGCTTGTGGGGACAGGGCACGGCATTTGGTTGCTTCAATGACTTCATCACAGCTGTGGAGAGACGGTGAGTTTTAGAGGATTGCCCCATCTATGACTTGGACTCACTCTTTTCCCTTACCCTTGCAGTGGCGTTGGCGCCATGGAGATTGTGGCCATGGACATGAAGCTGCGCGGCATGTACATAGCCCGACAGCTAAGCTTCAAGGGCGTCAGCTTTAGAATCGAGGAGGTGCCTCTGACCAAAGAGTTCCGCAAGATCTATGATCAATCCGTCGAGCTCTGGGTGGAGGCCATGCAGAAGTTCACCGAGGCAGCGGAACTCATCGACGCCGAGAGCCGCATGAAGAAGACCATGTGGGGACAGTTCTGGTCATCGCATCAGCGATTCTTCAAGTATCTGTGTATCGCCGCCAAGGTCAGTCATGCGATCATGGTGGCCCGCGAGTCCATCAAGTATGGCAAGTGTGTGGTCATTGGTCTACAGTCGACGGGCGAGGCGCGGACCTTGGATCAATTGGAGCGGGATGATGGCGAGCTAACAGATTTTGTGTCCACGGCCAAGTGAGTTGCTTTTACTTTATTACTTTGCTTGCTTTTAAACTCTTTCTTGCTTGCACACAGGGGCGTCTTCCAGTCCTTTGTGGAGCGGCACTTTCCAGCGCCCGACCGCAACCGGATCAATCGCATTCTGGGCCTCTACGAAGAGTCGTCCCCGCCGCTTGAGTCATCCTCCAGTTACAATAACAATAGCTCTGCAGCGGCGGCGAGCAAGCGGAAGGGTCTAGGCACCAGTAATGGTAAAGCCAAGAAGCTCAAAAAGCGCAGCGGCAGCGGCAGTGATAGCGACGAAGAGGCGGAGGCCAGCAGGAAGCAAAAGCGTGGAAGAAACAGTGACAGCGATGAGGCGAATAGTGATGACAATGCCGCCTCTCGCAGCGATGCGGATGAAGATGATGAGGAGGATGAAGAGGACGATGAGGACGACGACGAAGACGAGGATAGTGATGATCATGAGGCGGATAGCGATGTGGCCAGCGATGCCAGCTCCGACTTCAATCCCTTCTTCAGCGGCAGCGACAGTGACATCGATCCCTGGGTAAATGCACGCAGCAAAAAGTCCTCCGCCAAGAAGGTCACAAAGAAGAAGATCAAGAAAAAGGTCAAGAAGGAAACCAAAATCAAGAAGGAAAAAGAAACAGAAGCGCCTACATCCAGCACTTCCTCCAAGACCACCACCACCAGCGATGCCATGTCAGCCGCTGTTGCGGCCGCTTTAAACGCCGCCAAATCCCGCAAGTCACAGCTATCGACGCAGGACAAGATCCAAGATCTCCTACAGAAGAAGCAGGAGCTCAAGGGCACTGTGACCCCAATTGGCGTGAATGGCGTCAAGATGAATTACGGGCCACCGCCCAAAGATGCCATCGAGCGGGCCTGCACCATGAAGGAGGAGCTCTTGCGTAAAATTGAACGTTTGGGCTCTCGCCTGCCGCCGAATACCCTGGATCAGCTGATCGACGAACTCGGTGGCCCCGACAACGTGGCCGAGATGACGGGCAGGCGTGGCCGCGTCGTCCAGAACGATGATGGCTCCATACAGTACGAGTCGCGCATTGAGTCTGATGTGCCACTGGAAACACTGAATATCACGGAGAAGCAGCGCTTTATGAATGGTCAGAAGGACGTGGCCATCATATCAGAGGCGGCTTCAAGTGGTATCTCTCTCCAGAGCGATCGTCGGGTAAACAATCAGCGGCGTCGCGTGCACATCACGCTGGAACTGCCCTGGTCCGCCGACCGTGCCATACAGCAGTTCGGCCGCACACATCGTTCCAACCAGGTGAGTTGTAATCCTTCTATTGATGGATTTCGTGGGCTTATGTGTATCCCTAATTCTCCCTTGTAGGTCAACGCCCCCGAGTACATTTTCCTTATCTCAGACCTAGCCGGCGAGCGACGTTTTGCCTCCACAGTGGCCAAGCGTTTGGAGTCTCTGGGCGCCCTCACCCATGGCGATCGTCGGGCCACCGAGACCCGTGATCTCTCCCAATTCAATATAGACAACAAATACGGCAGACAGGCCCTGGAGACGGTGATGCGTACCATAATGGGCTATGAAACGCCGCTGGTGCCGCCGCCTACGGACTATAGCGGCGAGTTCTTCAAGGATATCGCTGGCGCCTTGGTGGGCGTGGGCATAATCGTGAACAGCGAGAGCCATCCGGGAGTGCTCAGCCTGGACAAGGACTACAATAACATATCAAAGTTTCTAAATCGCATCCTTGGCTGTCCCGTGGATCTGCAGAATCGTTTGTTCAAATACTTTACCGACACCATGACGGCCATCATACAGCAGGCGAAGCGTGGCGGTCGCTTCGACCTGGGCATTGTGGGTGAGTCTTCAATGAGGATATTCATTGTACATGAACTCTCCTAAAACCAGGGGTATATTTTTGCTTACAGACTTGGGTGCTGCGGGCGAGAATGTGACCCGCGTGCGTCTCATCCGGTTTGTGCGGAAACATGCGACTGGAGTCGCGCCCACGGAGCTGCATACGGTTCGGGTGGAGCGCGGCATGATCTGGCAGGAGGCTTTGGACAAGTAAGTGGAATGAAAGCTTTTGTTGGAAACTGTATGCATAACAAAGAATTCCTCCATAGATATGCCGATCTCTTCAATGAGAACGAGGGCTTCTACCTGTCCCATCAGTTGCGAAATCAGAAGCGCACCGCCATCATGGTGGTGATCTTGCCAAGCAGCGCGACGAACAGCGGAAGCAGTAGCAGCACTGCCGGAGATTCCGACAATCCCAAGAAGAAGAAGGCAACGCGCAGCAAAAAGGAGATCATGTGCCAGATCTACAGGCCCAACACGGGCCTTCAGGTGCGCCACGAGTCGCTGTTTGAGCTGGAGAAGAAGTATCGAAAGGTGCAAATGACTGAGGCGGAACCGCATTGGACAGAGCAGTACGATGCCTCGGTAAATACGTGCTCGCATGCGTACTGGAATGGCAACTGCCGCAATGTCAGTCTGGGCAACGATTGTGAGGTGAGTTTTTACGCGAGAAGAGAGATATTTCCAGATAATAACTCAATCCTTAATTTCTTCTTTGTGCCTTGCAGGTGGGCTTGCGTCAGCGCCTGTACCATGTCCTGGCCGGCTCCGTGCTCTCCGTTTGGGGTCGCGTTGAGCACATACTGAATACACGTTCCAACAGCAAGATGCAGGTGATACGCATGAAGACGACGGACGACGAGAAGATTGTGGGCACCCTGATACCCAAGTCGTGCTTCGAGACGTTAATGAACGATTTGCGCAGCGATTCCGAGAAGCAGGAGGAGTTCAAGTACTGAGCGTCCCCAGTGGTTGTTGTGTGATTTGCTGCTTCCAGCTGAGGATGATCAAGGCTCTAGATATATGCATATATATATAGATATATATAATTAATAATTTAACTAAACGTTAAGGTTATGCTACTTAGCGTATATATGTACATGGACACAGCAAGGAGTGAAGAGCTCATGAGAAAAACAAGCCACAATAACCTTTTTTTTACCTTATTTTTCTTACCTTAAAAATGACACAAACACAAAGATATTTTAAACAGACTTTGGCTCTTAAATACAGACGACAAACACAAAAAAAAATTTAAGAAAAACAGAAGAAGAAATGTAATGAAATGAAAACGCTTATTAAAATGGACTTTTCTCACTAATTTCTCTACGATTAATTATATTTACGAGTTATGTGTAAAACCACTGAATGAACCGCCACCCTTGTAAACTATTTATTACTAATATAAAGTACGTATTACACATACTTATTAATGACATACATATATATATACATATATATTTTGCATATATATATAAATGAACTTTTTTTTTGTTTTAAAGTGTAACAAACCCCCCAGCAAAGGCATTGCATTTTTTTCTTGTTTTTTTTTTTCTATTAGCAGCAAAGTGTACTGGCTGCTCTCGTTGTAATTAGACATAAATATATATGTATAAATATATTAAGTTATAATAATTAAATGTAAGTTAAGCCAACAGACATTGAGAGGTAGCTCTTAGAAAAAGAAAGAAAGGGCGGTGTAGAGAGTGTACGAGGGAGTGAAGGAAAAGGTCGGAGAAGAAGGTAAGCTGTACGTACGTTAATAAATCTAAATGTGCGGATTAAATGAAAATTCAATGTTTTTTATTTTTGGCTTGCTTATATGTATATTAAAAGATACATAGTATAGGCAATTAATCTTTGGAATTATCCAGCAATAACTTGCGATTAGCAACTGGTTTAGGTAAACCTTTTACTTTAAATGACATACTAATTCAAAATAGAGCAAAAAAAATCGACATAATGTGTGTAGAATGTACATATATTAATTTATGCATGTAGTTAACTTGCCGTTAGCTTTTCCAATCCGTGTAGAAGTCCAGTTGTCCCTTTTATCCAAAAAAATATTAATAAATAGCAATATTTATCACTTCTATTTTTAAAATGTTGATAATATATATACATATATGTAGTTAACGATATTTTTCTTTTAAAGGCAATATTTCTAGACGACTTCCAATTATTGGAGCTTTTGTTTCAATATGTGGTATGTACATATAACTTTAACCTTAGTTTACATAAAAGTATATATAATACAAATCAAGTTATTATTGCAATTTTCTTTAATTTAGAAAACCACATTTGGAGATGCTTTATTTATATTTCGGCTTAAAAAACTAACAGATTTCCAATTTCATTTGACAAAAAATTAATGGATGAACTAAAGAGATTGTTTTAATCTTTTAAGCAAGTTTTTTTGTACTTAAGTAAGGTTGTGAAGGAAAAGTAATGATTTATAATTAAATAAGATTATTTATTTTACCGATTGTTATCGATAGCAATAAACAAGGCAAAGAACTGCCATATCTAGCCGGCTGGCCACTGGCCAGACAAGGACAGCAATGGTAACTGATTCTCATCAGCTGTTTAGCGGTTGTTTTCATTCTTTCATAATATTAATTAATAAAACAGCATCATGCAAAGTACAAGAAGCCATCGACTGCTGCTGTCCCTGACCCGCCGATTCCTGCACATCCGGACAGCGGCGAAGGCGACGTCATCGCTGTTGGCGAGGGGAGCAGCAACCGAAGCGGGTTCCAGCGCTGGAACGACAACGACAGAGGAGCACACCACGCACTTTGGCTTCCAAACGGTTAGGGAGAGCGAAAAAGAGCACAAAGGTGAGCAGCCAGGTGTTCTCAGGTGGCTTAGACGACCATGATTTTGTATCCTTCCAGTGCACCAGGTGTTCGAACAGGTGGCCCAGTCCTACGACGTGATGAACGACGCCATGTCCCTCGGCATCCACCGCGTCTGGAAGGACATATTCGTGGAACGACTAGGGCCAGTGCACGGCATGCGGCTGCTGGACATGGCCGGTGGCACCGGTGACATAACCTTCCGCTACCTCCGCTACCTGGCCAATCAACCGAATCCAAAACAACGCGTTAGCCATGTCACCGTCTCGGACATCAATCAGCACATGCTGGATGTGGGCGAGGAGCGGGCCAGGCGACTGGGACTGACGTCGGAGAAGTTGCCCAATTCCACGATCGCCTGGAAGTGTGCTGATGCCGAGAAGCTGCCCTTCGAGAGCGAAAGCTTCACCGCCTACACCATTGCCTTTGGCGTGAGGAATGTCACGCGGGTGGATAAGGTGAGTAGGAGGAATTGCTCCATGATTCTCTGTCTCCCTTCATCCGCCCCTTTCCGCCCAGGCCCTGGCCGAGGCCTACCGCGTGCTGCAGCCGGGCGGTAGGTTCATGTGCCTGGAGTTCAGCCATTTGACCAACGAAACAATGCAGTGGCTGTACGATCAGTACTCCTTCCAGCTGATACCGCCGATGGGCCAACTGCTCGCCGGCCAGTGGCAGGCCTATCAGTATCTGGTGGAGAGCATCCGGAGGTTTCCCAAGCAGGAGCAGTTCAAGCAAATGATCCAGGAGGCGGGCTTCGAGCAGGTTTCTTACGAGAACCTCACCTTTGGCGTGGTCAGCATACACTCCGGCTTTAAGCTGTGAAGAAACCCCCGTTTGTTTGTTGAGGAATCGTTATTTTGTCCATGCCGCTCACGTCGTCTGCTGGAGCAGCCCATAAAGCATCGAGTTAAACAAGTATTTTTTATGTTTTTGTTGTATTTTTTTGTGTGTGTTTACCGGTGGGCTCTTTGTCAAAAAAATATATTACATGATGACATCTCCTCCAGCGGCAAGGCCTGGGAAAGACCTTGAGGCGCTGTGCCAGACCCAAATAGATGCTAAAGCGATATGTGCTGACCTGGTATTCCACCACCGAAAATACGATTGAAATTCCATGCGCCAAAACGCTGTCAGTTTTCCAAAAAAAGTGAAAATCAATGTAGGCTAATTGAAAGTTCATTTACGGTCGGTCGGTCGGTCAGTGTGTGATATAATGCCTGATCCGCTGTCTATATATGGACAAGTGTATCGGATTTAGTGCAGGTGAAATTTATGCGTGTGAATGTTGAATGCTAACGAAAGCCAGCGGTGGCGAATGCGGATAATAGTGGCATTCAAATGCCTTCAAAATAATTGCTTGTGCCTGCGGTAATTGGTAATTGAGCATTGTCTGCTTTTATTATAATTATGCTTTCACCAGTGAGGGTTTAGACCGGATTCGTAAGGGATTTGGAATTTAGAGATTTGTTTTTAGCAATTTAAAATTCTTGGTTCTCAGATTTTACTATATACATATATTTATATATTTATGTATATATTTATTATTCTGTATTCATTAGCAATATGTCCAGTTTCCAGTATTTCGTATCCAGTACCCAGTTTTAGCATTCAGAATGTCAGGTATCCCAGTATCTTGCTACCAGGATCCAATATCCACTTTTCACTATCCACCATCCACTCTCCACTAACCGATAACCAATATCCATTTACAAATACATCTTGGCTGGATTATGTAAGCCCGCCCTGGACTGTAAGGCCGCGAGGCCGTAAAAGGAACGCTGGCATAGTTAAGCGCTTTTGATTCGTATCTAAATTGCAGCCAAATCATAAACCTTCGGCCCTCTGCGGCGGCCGAAAGTGAAAAGAGTCGAGGAGAAACACAGACGGAACATGCTGGCCATTGAAAGCAAAAGTTTTGTGCGTGCACAGACGTGCGGCGCATGCGTAGGTGGCTGCCACTTCAGACACTGGACAGTGCAACGAGCAACGTTATATTTTAAGTATTTGCTATTTACCTATACCTTTATTTATGCTTCGAAAAATTATAGTAACTAGATTTTTATAGTTGATATTTTTAGGGACATATTTTTGATTTTCCAGAAAACATACATATCTCAGCCAAAAGGCCTTTAAATTCAGAATCCTACTTGTTTTTATATAAATAATTAGCTCTTCTATCGCTGCGAACCACTGTGCCTGGTCAGTGGCATTAGCATAATGAGGTGTCGTGCTTAGCGACTGGATATAGGATGATACGGCAGGTGAAATGGCAGCGTAAAAGTCATAAACTGACCAACTGCTTCGCCGATCTGCGATGCATTGCTACCGAGAGGCGGCAGACACCGCGATGATGGCCACTTGGTATGCACAGTGGGTCGGGCAGTTGCGGCGTCACCACTGTGCAGCGATGTCCGCTTTATAAATACAACAGCGACCAAGGAAGTTCATTTCATTTTCTTGGCGGCGATCGCTGCGTTGACATAATCACGGATTACGGGCACCACCATCACCTTCTCCTCCTCCTCCTTCTCCAGCTTGGACTCAGGAAAAGTACCAGCCAAGATGCACTTCATTGCGAGCACACGGAGCCCATGTCTCCTGCTGGTCTTTGTGGCTTTAATCTTGGCCTTCGGTGAGGGCGCTGAGGCCTCTGGCCTGCGTCTGCGCCACTCGAGAAGATCCACCTCGCCGCTGCCACCAGTCAGCACCACACCCACCACCATCACCTCGGAGGAGGCGCCGCCACATACAGTCGTGGAGGAGATCCCCATCCAGGTGACCGAAGCAGAGCCCGAGCCGGAGATCACCACGGGCAAGCACAAGCGCGGCATTCTCCACGGAGGTGGCCATTGGCCCGCTCGGACTTATGCCGCCCACTATGGCTATAGCCTGCAGTTGCCCGGAGGCAGTGCCTTCCTGGCCGCCGCTCCCTCTCAGAGGCATTTCATCAAGTACGGACATGGACATGGACATGGACTGCGTCCCCTGGTGGCCGGCACCGGTCTGTTGGCCCAGGCTACAGGATTGGGGGGTGCTCTGCTGCCTGCTGCTGGGCTGACTCCTGCTCTCTCTGGTGTCGTGCCTGCGGCACTGCCAGCTGCTCTGCCCACTGGGGTGGCCAGTGTTGTACCTGGAGGCGTGGCTACCGCTTTGAGCGGTGTACCAGCGGCCCCTCCCTCGTATGTCCTGCGTCCTGGCAACGCTCTGGTCTCCTCCTACAGCGTCAACTATCCCCACCAGCACCTGCAGAAGCCGGTGGTGTTCCAAACTGCTGTGAAGCCTCTACACTTTCATGCTCCTGCGGTCCATGGTCATGGACATGTCCATGCTGTGCAGGTGAGTTGAAATTGGAGATTTTTTTGAGATTGATTGAGAATCCAGGTATCTTTCTCCTGCTTGCAGCCCACCTATTTCCAGGCTTTTGCTCCCACAGCTACCGCTGTGCCTGTGCAGCCCGTCCAGCCGGTGCAAACTATTCCCAACATTCCCACTATCCAGCCTCTGCCCCTGCAGCCCGTCCAGCCGGTGACCCACATCCAGCCCCTGCAGCCCGTGACTCCAGTACAGCCCGTTCAACCTGTCCAACCTGTGCAGCCCACGTTGACCTTTGGAGTTCAACCCGTGCAGCCAGTCCAACCCCTGCAGCCAGTGCAGCCCGTTCAGCCCGTTCAGCCCGTTCAGCCCGTCCAGCCCTCTGTAACCTTTGGACTTCCCTCTCAACCGCCAGCGGTTGATGTCCCAGCGATACCTCAGTTTCCGGGGATTCCCACCTTCAGTTTCCAGCCCCCTCAGCCCGCCCAGCCAGTGCCCGCCCAACCGGCGATACCAGCTGCTCCCGAGGCACCAGAGGTTCCCCAAATACCTCAGATCCCAGCCATACCACAGGTTCCCCAGATTCCCCAGATTCCTCAGATTCCCCAGATCCCACAGTTTCCCGGTTTGCCGCAGTTTCCCTTCCCGGGCTTCCCACAGATCCCACAGTTTCCCCAAGCGCCGACAGCACCCGCAGTGCCTGCTGTTCCCTCGGTGCCCGGCTTTCCCAATCCTCCTTCGACCAATCAGTTCTTTCCGGCTGCCCCACAGCCACCATTAACCCAGCAGCCGCCGACGTTTATCCAGCCAGAGGCGCAGTTTCCTGGGGGAATTGTTCCTCTGCCAGGATCCCAGCCCGTACTCCCAGAATCCGGCACCGGCATAGCCTCCCCACAGATTCCCCAGTCGCCTCAGCCTCAGCCTCAGCCGCAGCCGGAGCCCCAGCCCGAGCCGGAGCTGCCGCCCGTGCCATTGCCCACCCAGCGACCCAGCCAGCAGCAGCCCTGGAAGCCCGTCTTCTACCAGCCACCCGCCGAATCCTCGCCAGCTTCGCCCAATCGTCCCCCGATCACCCTGCTGCCACCCTATGGCAGTTCGCCAGCTGAAGGTGAGATTTGTGTACTGCCTTGGCAGGATTTTGAACTATAACCCGTAATTTTCTCTGTATCCTTGCCAGGCTACCTGCCACCCGTGGGCTCTCAGCCGTCGCCATTGAGCTCCGACAGCGCCGGCGTGGGCAGCCATGGCGGCATCTTCGACCAGCTGAGCGACGCCGAGCTGGAGCACATCTTTGCCCAGGCCCACTTGGCGCAGCAGCAGCAGCAGCAGCAGCGCCACAACTACCATCACTACTAGGAAGGAAACTCGGAGGAAACTCTCTTACCTTAGGCACATTTTATAATTTTTTTTTGTTTTTTTTTTCCCCTACGCTTTCTTGTATCTTTTACCTGTACTTGTAAATTATGTTTTAATATTAAATAAGTTATTTATCAACATTAATTCTGGTTCTCTTTACACTCATACATGATGTGGGAGTAAGAGAGCCACTCAGAGAGTGCCACTCAAAGAGCGTCACTTACTGCAAGCATGGTTTATGTCATTTGAGAGCGCCATCGCATGCTGCTGACGTGGATTATTTACATTGGAGTGATCACTCATCTTTCTATTTTTCCCTCCCTCTTAACAAAAATTTCACTCGTACTGCCGTTTGTCTACATGCATAAGTTTGGGAGCGAGGTCGGCCGCTTGGTATATTGGTTGTAAGAGTGCCACTCAAAGAGCGCCACTCAATAACGGCAAGTATGGTTTATGTCTATTTCCCCCTCTATTTATCCCACTCACTCTCGATCTAGCTCACTCTCTATCCATCTCACCTGTAATTAAAGTCGGCTTAACGCAGCAGCCTCACACTCAGTATCTCCGCAGCTTTTGACCGGTGCACATCCGCGTTAGTCGTGTGTTAAAAAGTGTGTAGACAATGGTGTAAATAACTGTTTTAATACCTGTGGGAAGAACCTGTGCTCTCTAAAGAACTATATCATCGATGAATGGCGACCAAGTCTGCAGAGTGGAGATGAAAGGAAACTGAGCGTCCTCTACCGCGGGTAAGTCCAAACCAAGACATTTGTTCTATATCTTATTTACAAAGCTGATAAAGCTAACAATTGCTTATAAACAAAAAACCAACTTATTAATTAAGTGCATTGGCTGCTGAGGCCTACCGCTTAACTGGGTGGCAACAAATTTGCATTTTTGTACTTTTGGATTACATATATGGGGAAAAATATTCTTTTTCAACGAACAAATATTTCTAAAGCTAAGAAAAAATTTTCCAAATATAAAAATAATCATCGTTAATTAAAGAAATGAGAGGGTTTTGCTTTTGACTCCTTGGAAGGGTAGATTTTTTAAATATTCGGCCAAAAAGCTAGTTTTTCAGAGAGATTTTAGGTAAATATTTTAAAGAGTGTAAATGAGGTGAAATCTTGCAGTTTTCGCGAACTTCTTCAATAGTTGTTTGATCATAACTTGGCGTAAAATTAACAGATTTCAGTCTGGTTTGGTTTTTTCTTCTTGGTTTTTAATGGAGAACATTTCTGCATTTAAAACTCGATTTCTATTTTTTGGCCAATTTTTTAGAATTTTTACGATGTGACCCCTTTAATTTTTTTGGCTTAAAAATCGCGAACTCCTTCAGTGGTTTTTTGATCGTAACTTGGCCTAAACTCAACCGATTTCAGTCTGGTTTGGTTTTTTCTTCTTGGTTTTTAATGGAGAATATTTCTGCATTTA